>SNQJ01S0183992.1:5824-18794 GCA_010110895.2 Picea sitchensis | reverse complement strand
ACACTTGATCCAGTAAAACCGATACACTTCCTTCCGTACTAGCATCCATGAGTTGGAAACTATATCAGATAGATAGATTCTTAATGAGTTTAGATTTCATCAAGAGTGTTGCTAATCCAAACCTATATTATTACAATGTTGGTGACGAGAGCCCGATTTTGATGACTTATTCAAAAATCCTTGTTGTTGGATACAAGTAATCCTTGACTTCTGAATTCGAGATGAAGAATCTGAGTATGATGCACTACTTCTTGGAACAAGAAGTATGACAAAGGACTGATTAGATTTTCCTGAGTCAAGGAAAATATACAGTGAAAATATTAAAGAATTTCAGTATGACAGTATGCAAATCCATGCCCACTCCAATGGTAATGGATTTGAAGAAAATGAGTGATGATGATTCAGACGAGATTGATCCACAGCTGATTGGATCACTGATGTATCTGGTTAACACCAGACTTGATTCATGCCATGCAGTGAGTGTGCTTAGTCATTTCATGAGTCAACCGAGACAGACTCACTAGACAAACAACAAAACATGTATTGAGATATATACAAGGCACAGTTGGATAAAGCCTGAGATATGCCTCCAGTGTGAACTTGAGTTTGCAGGATATGTTGATTTAGATTGAGCAAACAATACAGTGGACCGGAAGAACACATCCGGTTGTTGTTCTACCGTAAAGTTTTCCATGGTTTCCTGATGCAACAGGAAACAAAACTCTGTGGCCTTGAGCACCATATAGGCAGAGTATATAGCATCGAGTGTGCGAAGCAATATGGCTTCACAAGCTTTTGACAGATTTACTTGACCATGAGATGGATCCTATGATGATAACCAAAGAGTCGTCTGTAAAGCTCCTTGAGAACCTAGTATTTCCTGATGGATCGAAACATGATGAGATGAAACGTCCTTATATCAGAGATATGATGCAGAGGAAAATCGTACACATGCAGTACCTTCCTACACATGAGCAGATTGCAGACATCTTCACCAAACTAACTTGATGAAGAAAGCTTCCCTAGTTGAGAGGGAGTGCTGATGACTCCAGCCAAGACAAAATTCAGAGTACATCCATGTGAGACTTGGCATGATGAAGAATGCCTCCCTAGCTGAGAGGGAGTGTTGATGAATGCAACTATGTGAGACATTCTCCAACTTAAAAAGCTATGAGATGTGGATCATTGCAGCTATGTGAGTCTTTCTCTCAACTTACAAACCTGAGAGAAAGCCCCTAAGAAGGGTACATGGTTCCTTCTTGAGACAAAGCTAGGAATGTAGAGATGAAATCCTCCATTCAGAGAGTTGAGAAGAACTCCAGATGATTATCCAGTGGGAAAGGCGATATGTTGAGTTAGACGTGCCTATGGCTGAGCACAAGGTGAACGTGTGAATCCCAAAGTGTTGGGTGCATCGTGATGTGAACATAAATGAAGATGATGCAGTAGCCTCCTCTGAGCAGTAGAGTTGACGAGAAGACTCCAGATGATTCTCCTGTGGGAAAGAAGATCTGTAGAGTGGATGTGCCTGTGGATGAGCATAGGTGAACGTGTGAAGATCTGGTTCTTCTATGTAATGCAATGAACCAGAGATATGACATCCCTATGGATGTGCCCCTATTGGATGAGCACTAGTGGGTGTATCAGATCCTTTGCTATATATATTGTTCAAGATTCAGACCTGCTTGTAACCCTAATTTTTATGTAAAGGGTACAGGTCGACCCCACCTTAATGTGATTAATAATAAATGTAAAAGATAAATTAATCTGATTAATATTAATTATAATAATAATAATTATTATTATTATTATTATAATATGACTTAGAGAGATCGACCCTGGCTGATTACTCCCAACCTGGGAGTAATCACTTCCTTTTTCAATAGGGAAGTCATCTCCACAAGCCCCAACTTGTCCCTTAGGTACGCAAACTTTTCATCTTGGACAGAGGCTTTACCAAAATATATGTTATCTTCTCATCTGTGGAGATATACTGGAGAACCACTTCTCCCCTCTGGACTTTATCACGGAGAATATAATGCTTGATCTCAATGTGCTTCGACCTATCATGGAGCACCGGGTTCTCTAAAAGATTCACATAGCTCTGATCATCACAATATATCACGGTCAAATTCAGCACCTGATCAGACAGTCCATAAACCAACTTATGAAGCCACACTGATTCTGTACAAGCATCACAAGCTGCAATATACTTTGTTTCTACAGTGCTGAGTGCAACATACTTCTGTTTCCTGCTAGCCCATGACATTGTGGAAAAGCTCAAACTGACACATATCCAAGTAGCACTTCTTCTGTCCTCTGCACTCCCTGCCCAATTTGAATTGATAAATCCATGCAGTTGTATATCATAACTCAAACATCCCACAAGGCAAATATCCGACTGAGTATTCTCCAAATACATTAACGAGCCTTGTCGATATAGAGACGGGTCTACTGGATCAGAGTCTCAACTTCTTCAGATCTGTCATCATGGGAGTTTGCCATAGCTATGATACCATGTTAAGTTTTGAGCTATTATTAGGTTTCTTTTCAATTTACTAGATAACCATAGCATAGATAGGATCACTGAGAGAAACACAATCACAAGAGTACACAAGCATTTATCCTGGGAAACCCTAAAGGGGAAGAAAACCCAACAAAACTTCTTTAATATAGATTCAATAACCAAGTACAGTACTGGAATAACTCTCTCTCTATGAGAGACAAACTACCATGATGCTAGACCAGAAAATAATCAAAGAACCATAGCCAATCCAATGCCAAGACAATAAACTAAACACTAGAGAATATCCTCTCCCAAGCAATGCGCCTCTCTCTCTCGTCCTTCATTCGGCAACTGGTAACAACAGCTTCCTTCAATACTTGCGCACTAGATGAGTGAGCTGAGTGAGTGAACAAATGAGGCGTCGACTTCCTTTATTTATATAAACTGGCAAGCGCTGAAAGGAGGTGTCTCTTCACTGGCAAGGCTGACTTCTCTTTCTAGGTAGTTAGAACCACTTTAATTTTCCTAGGGGCCGACTTCTTAATTTTCATATTACATTTACGATTTGACCAATCCGCAAAATGGGATAAGAATATTCTTTGCAGTTACACAATATTTCAACAAACACCTCCCACCTAAACGTTGGCCTTGGGAGGCCTTGGACGTCACCTGTGCAACCCTAGACGTCACTTGTCAGTTGGGGTTGTCACCTTGGAGGAATTCATGAAGCTATTGGCACGTGTGGGAAAATTTAAGGCCTTTGGAGGCCCAATGCTTCATCTCCTTTTCCCAACATCCCACACTTGAGGCCCAACGTCACCCTAGGAGGGAATGACGTCACCTTTGGATGCCTATTTAGATGCAAGTTGAATTTATTTTGGTAAAAATGTAATTTTGTAGTAAATTGGCCAGGTCGGCTCTGATATTTTGACCTAAAATAATTAAAGGTCAAATTTTGGTATAAATAAACATAAATTGACATTCATTTTCATCATAACTCTCACTTGGGAGAGTGGAGGTCTGAAATTTTCACCCTACTAAGGGTTATTGGCTGAAATAAGGAGGGCACTACTCTTTTAAGGCTTGTTTTTGGCACTTGGACAAATTTTATGAAGTTTTGTGGCAATCTTGCATGGTTTTACATGATTATTCTTGGTGCAAGTAAGTAGATTTTTACTTGGTCATTGTAAATGGTTATGGTAATGGTTTGCTTGCTCATACAAGATTATGAAATTGCATGTTTTAATTCATGTTTGAAGTAAGAAACTTAAAGTGCTAACTTTCTTGCTTTTCATTTGCCTAGCTTTATTGAATTGATCTAGTAACTAGTGAAACCCTAGGGCCCTAAAGTGCTAGCTCTCTAGAGGTTTATACTTAGTTATTGTGCAAAGTACTTTTCATCCATAAAAATCCAAGAAGAAGGAGGTGCTAGAGCCTAGAAGTGCCTACACCCTAGCTTCCTCACTTCTTAAGGTCAAACCTAGGAGGACTTAAGTTGCTATTCCTCCTAGGTCTTTCTCCCTCTTGGATTATGTGTAAAATCACTTGTTAGCAGCCTTCAAGGAAGCCACCTACTTGACTCCAATACCCTTAGAAAGGCACTAGTCAAACCTCACTCTTTGACAAGTATCTTAGAAAGGCACTAGTCAAACCTCACTCTTTGACAAGTATCTTCAAACGCAAACTCCAAACTGTTTCCTACTTGATTACCCTACTAACTTTAACTAGTTAACTAACCTAGCTTAGAGATACTAACAGCTACTTAATTATTGCTGATAATTCACTATTACAGCCATTGTTTGCAGTCTATATCAGCCTACCAACCACCTTGGAACAAACCAAAATTTGTACAAGGCAAGTTACTATTAATATATGCTCAAGTGTTTGTTCAATTGCTTTAGCAGAGTACATTTTTGAAGCTTGTTTACTGCTGTCATTACTTCTATTTTACTGCTGTTACATTTAACTTAGACAGCCTGTTTAAATCCAATTGTTGGTTGATATATTTAGAGAACTCACATAAAGACAATATTATCATTGATGCTTTAAATGCTTGTTCACATTGTCCACACAAGTGCGTTCTTGTTGATATAAATTTGCATCTGTTATCATTTACTTATTGCTATCATCTACTTGTCATTTGCTGCATACATAGACAACCAACATATATTCACAAGTTTACTGTCTTGTTGAAGAATCATTATCATTTGTTATTGCCTTTAACACTTGCTGTTGTATTGGTAAGGGGCAGGTACACTTTATATTTTTTTGCTTCATCCTTCAAGACTTAAACTTGACTTGAGTGACCTAGAGAGAGGGGTAGTTTACTTATCATTTCTTTCCCTTCATCAACCCACTAGGTCTAGGGTCGTCTCCCTTGGAGAAGGTTTTTCTTCCTAAATAGAAAAGGGTATCTTGTTGGGGTGATAGTGACAGGATTACCCTCGTGTTACGCCAATCCCGGCCTACTTGCCTTTAGGCTTTGGGCAAGTACAGATTGTGCGATAACAGGGACTACCCCCCTTGGCTTCGCTAGGAGTTGGCCTAGACGGAGGAGTTGAGGATTAGGTGACAACACCTTAACTCTAACTTGCCCCCAAGGACACACCGAGTGAATTGAAGATTTATTCCACGTTACCCAGGTGTGTATAAAGGAGGCAACAGTACACATTGCCTAAAATTGCAGCAATCCTAATATAGGGAAGGCCCCCTTGAGCCGGAGGAGAGCCGGCCTAAAGTGTGAAGAAGGTTGGTGAGGNGCCTTTAGGCTTTGGGCAAGTACAGATTGTGCGATAACAGGGACTACCCCCCTTGGCTTCGCTAGGAGTTGGCCTAGACAGAGGAGTTGAGGATTAGGTGACAACACCTTAACTCTAACTTGCCCCCAAGGACACACCGAGTGGATTGAAGATTTATTCCACGTTACCCAGGTGTGTATAAAGGAGGCAACAGTACACATTGCCTAAAATTGCAGCAATCCTAATATAGGGAAGGCCCCCTTGAGCCGGAGGAGAGCCGGCCTAAAGTGTGAAGAAGGTTGGTGAGGTGACAATGACCTTCCTTCTTAGTTCCTCCAAGTTCTTGCTTGAGATTTAGGACTTTATCTCTATAAATGAAGGTTTAAGAGGTAACACATTGTATTGGAGCTCTACTCTTTTAGAGGTTGCCATCTTGAATTGGTGTTGTGGAAATTGCTATCATTTCCAGTATCAATATCCAGTTTTCCATTACGCACTATCTTCAATATTGTAGCTATTGTAGATGTTATTTATTTGATATTATTCATTTTGCATCGTAAGAATCTTGCAAAGCTATTGAATATTTTTGTGTTTTTGACCTATAGGTAATGCATGCACAATTCAATGCTAGTATATACATTAAGTCTTCTTCACTATTGACCTATATGTGTTGCATGCAGGATTCCATTCCTGAATCTGATCGTGGTGTTGTTGGAGGTGTTCAAAACTCTCTTCAATCATGCATGGACTTGCTGAGTTATGTCATGGGAATTATTGTCTCAAACCCTCAGGTAAGTTTCATATGAATTGAATATTTGCTCAGTGAAAATAGCCAACTCCAAATATACATGAATAAATAATTAATAAAGGGTTTTATAAAATATTTTTTTTTATTTTTAACTCCTCTCTTTACCAACGTAGATCCATCTTAATAATGGAGCTATCAAGCATTGAGAAGGATTGAGTCTCTTGAGGTGAAAATCGTTTTGATTGTGCAAAAAATTGAGAGAAGATTTGCACCTCGAGGGATTTGATCCCTCTAGGCATTTGATAAATCAGGGATTAAGATGGGTCTACGCTAGTGTTATTTTTCTATTTTCAAGAAATGATATTGTGTTTTATAGTATATTGTTAATCAATCCATAGATGAGTGTAAGATAAGCAATTTAGTTTGGAATTTATGAATTTTTATTTAATTGATATTGCTTTTCCAGGGTTAATTGATACTGTTATTGTTTAATTCATTATATTATGTTGGCTTCATATAGGGATTTAATAATGTAATTTATTTTCTCAAATATTATATGGACTGATGTTGATGTTATTGTTAACCACATTACACATCTACCCCATACTGGGCTGTAGAATGCACCTTTCGGCACTATAATATTACGATCTTATTCTATTAATGACCAGTTTTTTGTTAATACTTAATTTGTGTTTAGATTTATAGTTGTGGTACTTGTGGATTTTTTATTCTTCATCCTTCATATTAGCAACCAGCCATAAAGCAACGAATATATAGGTGTTATAATTGAGTTAGATAATTTTTCTCCTATGATTCTTATATTTATTGGCTTTATTAGACTTTGTTACTATGGCATGAGACCTATGCTGCGGGGGAGCGCCCCCACTCCCGAAGCGCGTGAAGATTTTTGAGGTCCTATCGGCTGCCCAACAGGTCTGTCATTTGACCTCTTGTTGGGCACTATGTTTGTGTACTTTCAAACTGTTTTTCTCGCTGTTTTAGGACAGCCTTCTCGCTGTTCAAAACAGCCCACTGTATCTGAACTTTACCCTCTCAAAATCTGCCCACAAATCTTTGGTTTGATGCTCTTTAATGCCTCTTGTTATAAGATTTCATTATGGATGGTTTTGCTGTCCAGGTTAGCCTTCTTTAACATGCATTAAACATCAAAAACACCTCTAGGATCTTTAACAACCTACAACTCAAAATACTAAGCAAACATGACAAATGAACACATATAGTTTTTAGTCAACATGACCCTGGAAAAACCCCCATGGGGAAAACCAGTAAGAGAGATATGATATATATATGGAGATCTCAAAGTAAGAGCTACTACAAAGAAATACAACTAAAGAACATGATACAATAGCAACTCCTCTCGAGATGCTTTAGAGTTCTTAATTTCTTTGTGCCTGCTAGCATTAGAATTTAGAAGAGTGCGCCCTTTGCCTTGGTGCGTCTCTTCCACTTTCCATGCCTTGTCTTTGCCTTGACTTTCCCACTTGTAGATAGCTCACAATGAGTAGTAGTGCCCTCTCTCCCTTTGCTTGTGCGCACTTAGCCTCAAAAGCGCCCCTCCTGTAATGTTCCCAAGCCATTTTTTCGCTTGGAACATTAACTAACCATTGATTAGCTTGTTTGTGTGTGCTTGTTTGCAGGTTTACTTCTTAGGTTCGGTCTTAGGATTTGCAGATTAAATTTAACAAACTTATGATATAGATCTGAAGCTAGAACAAGTGGAAATACAAGATACACCAGATATGGAACCAATAGCAAAGATCTGACCTTTATTAATAGAATGAGCAAGAACCTGATACAAGAATGAGGCAGATCTAGAATGATCAACAGATGGATCCAATAAACATAATAAGAGCTGCTACAAAATGCTCCCGACAAGACAATACAAGCCTCCAAAGGCTGAATACAAAATGAAGATCAATATAGAAGAACTAGGGACAAGCCCAAACCCCCCTGGATGATGGCACGTCTTCCTACAGAGTTGAGAAGACCCAATATTTCGGCCCAGCTGAATGAAGCCTCCAAATGAGTCCAAACTCGGTAGATTGATAGATCGGGGTGATAGAATCCCCCTCCTGAAGTCTCAGGCCGAAAGGCTAAGTGCTGCTCCTCCAAATGTTGAATCCTCCAATGAAACTGTGCCCTCCTGAATCCTGTCAATGCCCAATAATTCAGCCTAGATGAAGGAAGTCTCCAAATGACCCCAAACTAAGTAGAATGATAGATCAGGTTACTGCAAGGACAACCCAAGTGCTCGAATCTCCAAAAACCGTCTCAGACCCTTGGATCTAGCCTCCCTCCAAAGAATGATGCGCCCTCCTGGATGACTGAGACCCTAGATAATTCGTCCCCTCTCCTAGAGGCCTCCAACTGCTCCACAAAACCACTGAAATGATAGACCGGGGTACGGTTACCTCATTGGTGAAGTCCCAAGTGAAATAGTGAAGATCTGAGCTATCAAATGGGTGAAATCACTTTCTAAAGTGCGCCCCTCTCCTCCAATTCGCCCAATTCTCTAGTAAATCAGATGGCACATAAAACACCTCCAGAATGAACTAGAACTAATGGCCAAGACCCTACAATGAAAACCCAGGTGCTAGAATTCCTAGAAGCCCTTCCAATCTCTTGGAACGAACTTCCCTCAATGAATGGTGCGCCCTCTCTCTTCCTGTACCTATGGTTGTTGTATAACTCTCCTGCAACTTAGTAGATCTGAAGTAGAATGGTGTGGGTGGAGTATTTCATCCCCGAGACCAAGCTTGGAACAAGATAGGTGGAATCTTTCACCATCGAATTGTCCTCTAGGGTTTGTTAAGTCAAAACCCTCAAAACCCCTAAGGCATGGGCTCACTAGCTAGAAGCCAGATATCAAAACTGATAATCAACATGAATGAGAGAATAGAGGCCCTTGCCTCTCTTTTATCCTTCCTGCTCACCTTGTCTCTCCAAAGTGACTTTACTTTATTTAATTATTAATTAATTAATTAACTCTTTTACCTCTGAAAAGCACTTTATCTCTCCTTGTGTCTTCCCTGGCCACTGAAAGTCACTTTTCATCATCCTATCCTGTAGTGTTGTTCCTCCCAATTCCAATGAGCTATTACACTAAGAGGTTCCTCCAAGTATCATGCCCAATATGACCTCCTTAGTGCATTTAATCAACCTATAGCCCAAAATAACTCAAAATCATGGAAATTGTCGGAATGCAACAGAACCAAAGCCCAGTTGTGCGGAATGGATCATAATGATGAAATGAGATGAGCGATGCAAGATGGACCCCAAAATACCCCTCAATAGTCATTGTACTCGCTAAATCCTCCATCTGGCTACTCTGGTCATCATAATACTCTGCAATATAATGATGTCCCAGAGTGGGGACATTAAAGTCCTTCCTGCTAGAATATTGCTTGTCCTCAAGCAATAACTGAATCCCTCCAAGTATAATACCAGGATCCCATGTCCACCTATGGGGCACACAGTAGACCCCATCCAAAGATGAACTATCATGCACTCTGCCCCCTGGGTCCCATATCAGGATGTGAACTACAATACCCTGTGAATCATGATCCTGAATCATATCAATACTAGGAGTCTCCTGGTCATGACACATGGCCTTAGCCTGGAATGAGTCCATCCTCCGGATCCATATCAAGACCAACACGGTCTCCATCAACTGCCCATGTTGTTGCCATAGTGAGGTACTGCAAGACCTCCATGAGTCACCCTCAAGTGATGTGCTCTCCTCAACACTGAAGCTCACTAGAAAGTCAAAATGACTTTCCCCTGTAAGGGTCCACTCACCTCTATCAGTCAGTGATATGCTCATCCCTGCAATCCCCGGGCCCCATGATACTCTCTACCAGACATCACCATGCTCGCATTGCACTACTCTGACCATGACTGTCTGCTCCCTGTATACATATTGGATCCCCCACTCCTGGATCCTCGAGCTGAAATATCCGTGACAGTTGGACCTGTTGTCTAGAAGTTGCATCTGTAAAAGAGTCTATGTGGAAGTAGTACCTACCCAACCATCTCCATGCTCGATCATGATGATCAAGAGGGAGAAACTGCCTCGCTCCATAGGACAAGTACCTGCAGGCCCACTCAAAACCAACCCAAAGCGGAGTATGTGGCTCTCTGGCGCAACCTGGGTCATCATAAAGTGAAATGACCTACTAGCAACATGATCTCCAGGATCCCATGGTAAACTTAGAAGTTTATCACTTCCAATTCCTACTAACTGCTCCTGTGTCATACTGATCACTGTTGGAAGCCCTCCGTGCTCATCCTCATGAGAATCCGTAACTATGTCGCTCTCTGAGATGTCTGCTATCCCCTAGCCTATGATTCTCACCATCACGCACCAAGTCTCAACAGTCTGCCTATGACGATCCACCTCTATCCTACTGTATACCGTAAAATCACTCATGTCCAGGGGTTTCCGCCTAGCCACTCTCCATGTCCTCAACCACTGTCTATCTCTCCTCATGTTGTTGTCTATGATAAAAGTTTCAGGAAAGGCTAACAGAGACATCTGTAGCTGACTGTAGGACTGGAATATATCACATGCTTTGGTCAATCCCAAGGATTCGACCAGAAGCTCATCCATCGGTATCCATGATAAATACTCACCTGTAGTCATCACCGAATCCCAATCATCTGGTACAACTGGAAGTAACTCCTTCAACTGCTGGTCAACCACCCTCCATCTCTCATCTCCTATGCAACTGTTGATAATGTGAAGGTGATCTCTCATAACTATGTGTTGCTGCAAAGGAGAGGTATCTACATGCTCCCCTAAGTGTGTCTCCTCCCTACAATCCAATACGTCCATCTGAATCCTACTGCATATCTCGACATGTCTCTGTGAACTATCACTCATCACTGTATGCCCCTGCATACTCATGTCATCTCCTGTATACTCCTGCTGCATCATAGATCCTGGGTGTACTACTGGATCAACCTCTACATGAAGGTAAACTTCTCTCGGAACACAAATGGAAGTGTCCTCAAAATTTCCACTAGCTCCGGAGTCCCCATGTGTATGTGAGTGCTCGACTGTCTCAAAGATCCTCATGGAGGGTAGCTCCTGCGCCTCCGGATCATAACTCTCCATCCTCATCAGTGACTTTGGGTACTCCTCATGCTCCTCCATCAACTGGTGCGCCTCTGCTAGACCACCAACATCCTCTAGCACTTAGACTGAATGGTGTATCTGAGCCTCCACTACGACAGATGTAGTGGACCTCGGGCGAATCTCCTCAAGAATCTCCTTTGACATGGACTCTAATTCTTGAAGGGTTGTCTGTGTGCCTCTCAAGAATCCCCGAGTGCGCTCCAACTCGTGAGTGAGTCTGTCCACCTCCAACTCCTACTCCCTCAGAGCCCCGTGATACATCTCGCCAATCCCTAATAGGTAGTCCCTGCCCGTCAAAAATTGATGGTAGTCGGTCCTCATCACAGACACTCTCTCCCTGAGAGTATGAAAGTCATCAATGGAAAATCCCCCATCTGAACTACCATGTGCCATTGATGCCCTCCAGCAGTAATCTGCCACCAATGCATGTGTGTCATCAATGCGCCTAGTGGCTGCCATGATCATATCCTCACTAACTCTCAATTGTCATGTCAAGTAGTGTGACTCCTGATCACAGTCATGTTGAGGTGCTTCCTCATGTCTCTCACTGCTAGTGCCAATGCTAGAATCCCCAACAACACTCTCTGCAGAAGATAAAGCGCTGAATTGCCCCCTGTCCACTGTGCTATTGGGTCCTCCTATATGTGACTGCACATCATCCCCAACTGCTAGCTCCCTCTGAATCATACTGTATCTGGTGTGAGCAGTTGTATCCTCCTATGCACTCACCCTGCTACTATCATCTGTGCCTGGATCCCATATAGATGTGTCCAGACATGTGCTATGGTGATCCTGACCAGACAAGGGTACATCCTCATCACTGCAGGTCGGTCCTGGAAGTGTCCCATCAATCTGTCAATCTCCATAACCTGCTCAACTAATGGAGTCTCCAAAAGAGGTGACTCAATCTCCTCATGCTGATATGTATGTATAAGGTCCACTGTCTCCAAGTCATGTCTCTCCTCCTGGGTCTGCGGATCCATATGTCCATGGTGTGCATCCCTCACACAAGGCTCCTCCATCATATCTGAAATTCCACTGATATCCTCATGTGACGTGGCTATCATGGGTGTCTAAAGGGATGACAAATGTGTCACGGTCATCATAGGGAGCTCCTCATCTCTAGGTGCTAACATGTGTGAATCCTCACTAGTGTCACCACTCTGCGGAAGTGTAAGGTCATCAACAATGGGTAATATGGATGCTGAAGTACAGGTGTTATCATCCTATCCATCCAACACGCAAGGGTCACTATCCTCCTCAAGCGTGCAAGAATCCCTAGTCTTTGTGCAAGAGTCACTAGCATCATCAGACTGCTCCAAATAAGCATCTATCGCTCCATCCTCACATACCTCATCGTCACTGTCATAGAACACTTCAATGATGTGTTGCTTACCTCTACCCCTGCATCTATGATCTGGTTCCCAAGGCACTTTTCAACTGTAGCAACGTTGCCTGCTCCTAATGGGTGTAGGAATGCTCTATTCTTCCTTCCATCTCTCTCCCATTTGTCTAATTCATTCTCCATTTTGTTATTGTTATCCCCGATATCTAGGGATAACTAGGAGATCATGTCTCGAGGCCCACAGGTCCTAGACATGAAGTACCGAGAGCAGGATTGACCTAAGCATGGCCCTGGAGGGCCCACCCTTCTTCTTCTTCGCCAAACTTGTCCTGTTAGCAGCAACAGCTTCCATCACCATCAGCGTGGACTTGCATCAGAGGAGACTCTTGCTCCATGAGGTAATTGGTCCAAGGTATCATGGTATGTGTCATGTTTGATCATTATAACCTTCTTATATATGCATCAGGTTCCTTGT
>SNQJ01S0183991.1:0-18924 GCA_010110895.2 Picea sitchensis | reverse complement strand
GTTGCTACTAAATAGCCCACCTGTACTATTAGACGGTCTAAACCTGGTGTGGAGCTCCTACGCATACTTGGAGCGGAGCTGCTTTCCCAACAAAGGAGAGGAAAGGCTTGGGATCACGGGATAGATTGATTCGACTGGGACTGGGAATACATTTATTTATTGGACTGGAAAGGGGAGCCGAAAGGTATGTGCATGGCATCAAGATGACCTAGGCATGGTATCTTCAAAATGAGTTTGTCCAAGACTGCCTAGATGTACAGGAGAAAGGTAAATAATGTCATGACAGCTGGGTTGTCTTTCTCTTGGCAATGATCTACTGGAAAACACCAGAGGGGCAACCCTATGATACCGAGGAAAGAACCCAATGACAGTTTTTTGGCTGAGTAATTAAAACAAAACAGAGTTTTAATACTGCCTGCTGTTTGAATCATACATTCATCCCCAAACAGAGTATCCAACAATCACTTTCATTTACAAAACTGAGTCATTTTTTAAGAGACGGGAGAAGCTTCTCGAATGTAGAAAAGTCGAGATACATAGAAGAATGTAGAAAGAGGGAAGAAGAATTAAATGCAGCAGTTGGAGAATACTTGAAAAATTATCGCAGGGGAGATTAACAAAATCTGGAGATCCACGTCACCAACACACCCATCATAGGCTTGATAATGGGCACTTAAAATGCTCTATTATGAGTTATCTATGTGCGAATATTATGAGTTATTTATGTGCGAATTTGATGAAACATCATGGCTAAAAGGTGGTTTTGGCCTTTTTAAATTCTTTATTAGCATATATCTATTCAGTTAAACATGGTTCTGGCATTTTAAAAAAAAATAAAAGAATAAATGGTTTTATGAAAACTTTGTTTATGGTATTTTAATTAATTTGGTGATACATGGTTTTAGCATTCTTTTAAAAGTAAAAGAATTTTCGTGGTGTTTTAATTAATGTTTTAAAAAAATATTATTTGAAGATATCTATTCACTAATTAGGTGAAGCATGGTTTTACTATTTTTGTGAAAAAAAAATAAAAGAATGAATGGTTCTATGAAAACTTTGTTTATGGTGTTTTAACTTACCATTAAACATACTAAATATATTAGTAAGATGGAATAGTCACTTTTCAAAAAATTAAAGAATAATTGTTTTTACAAAAACTTTGTTAAAAAAGAGAAAATAAATAGTTAAATATAAAAACTTTATTAATGCCATTTTTAATTAGATGTTGAAAATATAATAATAATAATTTTTTTTGAGAGTGTATGTTTTCAACTTTTCATAGTTAGTCATGATTGTTGAGGAATTTTCTGGAAATGAATTATGTAAAAGTGAACACTCAATCCATCAAGAGGGACTAAAAAACTAAAAGTTACCAAAAGAGTATGCCCACTGAGGATTTATAGGTTGAACACAAGAAATCAACTAAAAGTTACTAAAAGAGTATGATGAGGAAAGGATTTATAGGTTGAACACAAGAAATCCATTTGAAAATTAAGGTGATTGCTGGGAGGTAAATTTATTGGCTATTGTAAATAATAATGAAAATTGATGATAAATAATAATAAATTAGTTTATTGAATTATGACCCATAAAACATAAATTAAATGTTTGTTGAGAGAGCTAAAAAAGACTAATTAGAAGAGGATTGTATTTGGAAGAGAGGTTAAGGAGTGCTCAAATGGGGAAAATATCAGAGAAAATATATGAAAAATATAATTAAAAAACTTAAAGTAATTAACAATGTAATATATAAGAAAGATGTGGTAAATTGAGGAGGGGGTCAAAGATATGAAAATTATAATTAATAACAAGGTACTTAATGATATAAAATAAAAGAGATATGGTGAATTGAAGAGTGGTTAAAAATAAAAGAGATATGGTGAATTGAAGAGTGGTTAAAGATATAAAAAAATATAATTAATAATAAAATAGGATGATATAATTATTAACATAACAGTGTACTTATTAAGAAAAATAAAAGGTAAATTAAAGGGGGTAAAAGGAAAGAAATCAAGAAACTATATAGAAAGGAACTAAAAAAAGATGAAAACTTAGGAATGGAAGAGAGTTTTTAAAAAAGAGATAGAAACTTAGGAATGGAAGAGAGGTTTTTTTTAACTAATTGGTCGGCAATGTAGTAGAGGCTTCCAAGAAACGGAGGCACAAAGCCCTTATGGCCAATGCTTACTTTACATCCCAGATCAACAAAGTCTTCAACTCTGCCTTATCCAAAAACCAATAATCCTCCTCTCATTTCCCTACCCCCAACCCACCTCTCCTTGCCTTACATAAAGGGTACCACCGATATTATCTCAAAAAGTTTAGCTAAAAAGAATATCAAAATCTTTTCAAACCTCACCAAGTCAGCGATTGCTCGAAATCCAAGTATCTCATCTATTTTGACCAAACCAAAATTTTAGCTCCAACACCCTATTACTCTTCTAGCATCCTCCAAGAAGCATTGGAAATACAGAAGCACCCCAATAATTTTAATAGTGAGGATGGCTACAAACTTAGCTAAATAAAACCCTTCCATTCCTAAGTTTTCCTCTTTTTTTTGATTCCTTTCCACATTGCTTCTTGATTTCTTTCCTTTTACCCCTCTTCAATTTGCCTTTTTTTCTTAATAAATACATTGCTATGTTAATAATTATTTCATCCTATCTTATTATTAATTATATTTTTTCATATTTTTAACAGCTCTTCAATTCACATATCTCTTTTTATTTTATATCATTAATTATAATTTTCATATTTTTTACTATCCTCAATTTAGTGTATTTCAAAATTTTAGTCATATTTTTTTTTAAATTAAAATTTACTAACAATAAGCATAGTTGTCTTATCATTTTGATGAAGAGAAAAACCATAATCAAAGCTATGGGAAAAACATATATAACAATGTAATATATACCCTGTTATCATCTTAATTTGATCATCTTAATTTTGGAGAGAAGAAGCATGATCAATGTTATGGGAGAAACATATATAACAATGTAATATATACTATGTGATCATCTTAGTTTGGGAGAAACGTATATATTAATGTTTATGTGAGCGTTTTCAGGGTTCGTTCGCCGGATTTGTACCAGCTCCGATTTGACAGATTGAGCTACTACTTAGCCTTGAAATATTATATCTTTCTTTCTCTTAAGAAACCTCGAAAACGACAACAGTGCTACCTCATCTTGAAAGTATTTGTCGCCTTACGTTGGATTTCGACTGTTTGAGAGGTAAATCTGCCCACTGCCTTTTGTTTAGAGTTTTAAGGGGGCTGGACTTTGGAACCCGTCCCTCTGTTCTAATTTCAACTTGGATTTGAAATTGTGAGATTTGACTGGCAGAGTTAGAAATCTAATGGTTTTATTATTCATTTTCTTTTGGTTTTCAGTGTCAGCATTATCATCTTCCACAATTTTTTTTTGTTTCCTCATTTCTTTGTCTTTTCATTTTTTTTAAATTTTTTTTTTTTAATTATTTAAATTTTTATGGTTTGCTATTTTAAATTAATACATAGTCTTTTTTCCTTGACAAAGAATATCGCACTATCGAAAACAATTAATACCGCACTCTCCTCGAAAAATAATATCGCACTTTCCAAAACCATTGCTATTTTACATTACTACACACTTTTTCTTCGATAAGGGTACCAACAAATTACAAATTCGATATGAATATATTTGATTGGACAAAAACAAATAGCACACAGAAATACCACCATACTCCAACTTTGAAAGTCGTAAATATTATTAATTAATTAATACACAATGCCTATTTTGTTACACCACCACATTCTCTCTTTGAATAAATTTGATATGAATATATTTGCTCTGACAGAGACCACACACTGAGTGGCCAGGGACATGCAGATAGGGAACTGTTACCGCGTACAACAATTGTAATTCAAAAAGCGATTGCTTTTTTATTTATCAATTTTTATATTTGAAAAATAGTTTTTAATTGTAATTGTTTTTTTTTTAATATATATATAGGTAAGTAAATAAGTCAATAATTGATAATGGTATTGGCCATTACATAATGGATAAGATAATTAATAGTGTATTATTATTGATTGGTTTACTATGGAGTGTATAATTTTGGATGTTGAAGTTTTGTTTTTTTAGTTGGAATGAGAGGATATAAATTTGGATGAAATCACAATTTTGCTATTTAAATTACATTTCTGAATGTATAAATAAATTTTCTGTTGTTTAAATTGCATTTCTGAATGTATAAATGATTTCAATCTGTTGAAAAACTCTAAAGGCACTTGGATTATACATATACATAGTTAACCGCTCAAATATGCAAATCCAACATTTTTTCACTTGATTTCAGTAAAAAAAATCATAAGAAAAAACAAACTGAAGAAGTTTATATTAGGAGTTGTCTAACTATTCTACTAAATGACTTTTTTAACATATAAATTTACAGAAATTACTAATTCAAAATCCATTTCTAAATACAAAAATAAATTCAGCATGTTAAAAACACCTCTGGAACACTGATTATAGAGAAATAAACATTCAAATTTAGGAATCTAACAATTTCAGTTTTGACAAATTGTTTTGACAAATGTATACCAAAAACATTATAATTTAATAGAACGTTTAGCCTACTACTTATATTACAATATTACAGGATAATGTTCTCCGTGACAAAAAGAACAGTAACACGCGACATGATTCCAAAATAAATAATAATAAAGAAAACTGATTCCAGTACACACAAACTCTCAAACTCTGGTAACGACGTCATCGCTTTGCTCAACCACGATTTCTTTCCTGGTACGCCGTCCCGTTTGTGGATTGTGATAATTGAGCAGGAGCTGCAAGCTTCCCAGACTGCACATCCGACGGATTCTCAGGCCATTTCGCGACCTAAATCTTCTAACCGCAATGGATTCTCCCACGCGCTTTCCTGTTGAGAATTTAACTACCACCGCCACCGGAGAGTCGAAGCACCATGTGGTGATGTTCCCGTTCATGGCTCAGGGCCACATTATCCCCTTCCTGGAGCTCGCCAAGCTGCTTGCCAAACGAACCGGATTTGCTATCACCATCGCCAATACGCCTCTCAACATCCGAAGCCTGAGACCCAAGATCGAATCCGCTGGCCCCGGTCTGGATATCCGCCTGGCGGAGCTGCCGTTCTCCAGCGACGCCCACGGTCTTCCTCCTCAGACAGAAAACACGGACTCCCTCCCTTACCATCTTTTCCTCCGTCTCTATGAAGCCTCGGAGCACCTGGAACCCCATTTTGAGCGCCTCATCCTCCGGATCTCTCAAGAAGAGGGTGGGCGCCTGCCTCTGTGCATCATCAGCGACACGTTCTTGGGATGGACTCTGGACGTGGGGAACAGGTTGCAAATACCCAGGTTGCAGTTCTGCACTTCTGGAGCTTACGGCACCTCCGTCTATTACTCCCTCTGCACTCATCTGCCTCACACCCAGACCGACGCCGACGACTTTGTTCTGCCCGACATGCCGCACGTTAAAGTGAATCGATCTCAGCTTCCCCCATACCTAAAAAGGGCCACAGGATCCGATCCCTGGACCTTGTTCCTCAATCGCCAGATATCTCGCAACGTGCGTAGTTGGGGGTCGATCTGTAATACGTTCGAAGAGCTGGAGCATAGCAGTCTCCAACACATGAGAAAGTCCACTGGCAGGCCGGTTTGGGCAGTGGGACCGATCCTACCCTCTTCATTGCTCTCTTCGTCTCCTTCAAATACAACGCTCGATTCGGATTTTCTACTGCGGGGCAAGCAGGCTGAGGAAGATTATGCAAGGGCATGCTTGCAGTGGCTCGATTCCCAGGCGCCCTCCTCTGTGCTCTATGTTTCGTTTGGAAGCCAGAATTTGATATCGTCGTCACACATGAAGGAACTGGCGCTGGGGCTGGAATCGAGCCAACAGCCTTTCATTTGGGTCGTCAGGCCACCGCTGGAGGCCCCATTTAATTCAGAGTTCTCGGCGGAGTTTCTACCGGAGGGATTTGAAGAGCGAGTGAAGGAAAAGAAGCGAGGATTGCTTATCAGAAAGTGGGCGCCTCAGCTGCTGATCCTGGCCCATCCTTCAACCGGAGGGTTTCTTAGTCATTGTGGATGGAATTCGATGCTGGAAAGCCTGAGCCAAGGGGTGCCCATCATCGGGTGGCCCATGTCAGGGGACCAGTTTGCGAATTCGAAAATGTTGGAGGAGGTGGGGGTGTGCATTGAGATGTGGAGGGGAAAAGAGGGAGAGCTGAAACGGGAGACGGTGGAGAGAAGAGTGAGGATGGTGATGAAGGAAGAGAAAGGCAATCGACTGAGACAGAGAGCCGCGGAGATAAGAGCAGCGGCCACGAAAGCTGTGAGTGAAGACGAAGATGGTAAGAAAGGGTCATCTGTCTGTGATATGGAAGACATGATAAGAGCGCTTAAAGTAGAATATGAGGGGTAGAGTTGTGTTGTATCTCGCCTATTTTCCTCCTTCTGTCCCATATTTGCATTACAGAGATTGAATAATAAGATTATACTCGTTGGGTTTACTGCACACTCAGCATTATAAGCTTGCATCACAGAGCAGCATAAGCTTGCATTACTGAGATTGAATAATAAGATTATATTCCTTGGGTTTACTGCCCATTCGGCGTAGGCTTGATAATGGGCACTTAAAATGCTTTATTAGGAGTTATCTATGTGTAGTTATCTATGTGCGAATTTGATGAAACATCACGATTCACAGGCAAAGGTGGTTTTTGAATTTTAAAATTGTTTATTTGGAGATATCTATTCATTAATTTGGTGAAACATGGTTCTGTAATTTTTCAAAAAAAGTAAAGGAATTTCTCTGCAAAAAATAAAAGAAATGAATGGTTTTATAAAAACTTTGTTTATGGTGTTTTAACTAATTGAGTGAAACATGATTATGTCATTCCTTTGCCAAAAAAAATAAAGGAATACATGGTTTTATGAAAACTTTGTTTATGGTGTTTTAACTAATATCTCTAAATTTTTTATTTGGAGATATCTATTCACTAATTTGGTGAAACATGGTTATGGTATTCCTTTGCAAAAAAATAAAAGAATGAAAGGTTTGTTTATGACATTTTAACATGTTTAAACATAGTAGTAAGGATAAAAGGATGAGTGCAAGCTAATGATGATCTCTTGTGACGGGTTAGTGGCAATGCAAACTTGGAAAAACAACAATCTCTTAGCTTCGACAGATTATTAAAGGTACTTTTACAATGAATTTGAGTATGGTGTAACAAGATAAAATGTAAGAAATTGAATTAGCTTTTCAAATATACAGCTTTTATTCATAGACACTGTGAATAACTAGGTCAAATTTGATTTTTTCTAACAGCGGTATCTTAATTTTCTAACAAAATATCAGGTATATGTTTTGGTTGGTGCACTGTTGAGTGTCTTAAAGATGAAATTTCTTTCCAAAAACTTGCATACTTGGAGAGAACGGGTTTAATATTAATTTTTTATTTATTTTTAATTTATCAAAGTCAACATATGCCTAAAATGATATAATGTGAAGACAAAAATAGATTAAAAATAGTAAACAATATTAATTTAAAATATCTATATATATTTGAAATCTAGCCAACTTGATATATGTTTATAGTTTCCGTCAATAACTAAATTGTTTAGCCTATATAAAAAATAGCGTCAAAGACCGAGATATAGAGGGGTATTCACAAAATGCATGTTTTTATCAATTTGCACATTGAACTACTAGGTTTGCCATCTCGAACTTAAATCCTAGCCAATAGTCATCATACACCTTGTCAATCCCACCCAAAATTTTTGAATTAAGCGAGCCTTTATGTGTTCTAGGAGCACGCACATACTCTAGGAATGTGCACATGCTCTAGAAATTATTTCCCTTCTCTATATTTTCCTCCCTCTCCATATCACCCCCTCTCTATCTCACTCTCACTCTCCCTCTCTACCCCCATATCTGTCTCCCTCTCTCCCTCACACTCCTATACATGGAAAGACTTAGACATCTGGCACATGGAAGACCTAGAGCTAGACCTTACTTTGACATGTCTCACACCCATTCCCTCTCATCCACCCCGCCCCCTCTTGCTCTCCCACTCCTGCCCTCTTTCCCTCACTCTTCCCACCTCTCTTCCACTCTTTCTCTCTCTCCTTCTTTGTTAGTCCAGGTCTCACTCTCTTTGCTCCTCTTTCTCTCTCCTATTCCCCCTCTTTGTCTCCCTCATGTCCTCCCATCTCATTCTCTCTCTACCCCCTTCTATGTCTCACTCTACTTTGCTTCCCTTCCTCTCCTCCTCCCTCTCTCTACCCCCTTCTTTTTCTCCCTCCCCTCCCTCTCACACTTTGTCTCTCTTAGCCTCTTTATATCTCTTCCTCCTCTTTATATTCTCTCTCTTTATATCTCTCTACCCCCCTTTGCCTCTATCTCCCCCCTTCTCACAATCAATCCTCCTCTCTCTCTCCACCGCCCTCCCCTCCCACTCTCTCCCCTCCCTCCCACTATCTCTCTTCTCTCTCTCTCTCTCTCTCTCATAGATCTACCCACACGCACCATCTCTTCCCCTTTTGCCCCCCCTCTCTCTCTCTCTCTACTCGGCTTTTCTTTGTTTCCCTCCTCTCACACACTAAAACACTCATCCAACCCCCCTCTCTTTCTTACTCTCCCCCCCACTCTCACTCACATTCTCTCCACCCCTCCTCCCATGTATCTCTCTCCCCCTCCCTCACTATCTTTCCCTCTCTTTCTCCTACATCTACCACCTATTTCTCTCTCTAAGTTGTTCTTAGTCACACTCACTATATCCCCCTTCTCTGTCTCTCTTTCATACACACTTTCTATCTCCCATTTGTCTCTTTATATCTCTCAGCCCCAATTCCTCTCACACTCAGGTCTCCGCTCTCTATCTACCCCCTCATCCTCTCTCTCTCTCTCTCTCTCTCTCTCTCTTTCTCTCTCTATTCCCTCTCTATCTCCTCTATATCCCCCTTCCTTTCATTCTCTCTCTACCCCCTTCTATGTCTCCTTTATGCTTCCCTTCCTCTCACTATCCCTCTCACACTTCATTTCTACCCCTCTTGCTTTGTCTTGCTCTCTCCCCTCCTCCTACCTCTCCATCTCTTCCCTCCTCTTTGCCTTTCTCTCTCCCCTCTCACCTCTCTCTCCTCCCGTCCACTATCTCTCCCTCCTATATCTCTACACTTGCCTCTCTCTACCCCCTCTCTATTTTCCTCTCTCTCCCTCTCACACTCTCCACACTCTCTCTCTACTTTCCTTTTGTGCCTTGCTCTCTCTCCTCCACACACACTTTCTACCCCTATGTCTTCCTCTCTTTCCCTCCCACACTCTAACACACTCACTCTCTACCTCTCCCTCTTTTGTCTTCCTCTCTCTCCCTCCACTCTCTTTTACCCACTTTCTATCCCCCTCTATGTATTCCTCTATCTCTCTCCCACACTCTCTCACACACTTTCTATCCCCCTATATGCCTTCCTCTCCTCCCTCCTACACTTGAACACACTCCCTCTCTACATCCACCCTTTGTCTATGTCTCTCTACCTTCCTCTTTATCTACCTCTCTCTTAAGTCCCAAACTCTGCTTTTACACACTTTCTATCCCCCATTTCCCTCTTTATATCTCTCTACCCCACCTTGCCTCTATCTCCCCCCTTCCTCTCTGTCCCGGTCTCCTCTCTCCACCCCTTCCCTTGTCCTACAGCCCCCCTCTCTTTCTCGCTCTCCCTCTCACACTCACACACATTCTCTCTCTACCCCCTCCTCCCTCTATCTCTCCCTCTCCTCTCATTATCCTCTCCTCTCTTTACGTCTACATATACCACCTCTTTTGTCTCTCATTTTTGTTGGTCTCCTCTCACTATATCCCCTCCTCTCTCTCCCAGGTTTCTCTCTTTATATCTCTACCCCCTTTTCCCTCTATCCTATGTCCTTCCTCTCACAATCAATATCACTCTCTCTCCACCCCTCCTCCTTCCCTCTCTCTCTCCCCTCCCTCCCACTATCTCTCCGCTCTCTCTCTCATACATCCTACCCCTCCCCACTTTTGTCCCACCTTCCTCTCCTCTCTCTCTTTGTCTCCTGTCCCCTCTCACCTCAAACTCCTTGTCCATCCTCCTCTCTTTCTTACTCTTTCCCCCTCTCACACTCACACATTCTCTCTCCCCCTCGCTCCTCCCACTGTCTCTCCCCTGCCTCCCTCCTCCCACTATCTCTCCTCCTCTCTCCTACATCTACCACCTCTTTCTCTCTCTCTCTCTCTCTCTCTCTCTCTCTCATGCCTACCCCACCCCATATCTCTCTAACCCCATCTTTGTCTCCCTCCCATCCCTCTCACACACTTAAGCTTACTCCTTGTATATCCTCCTCTCTTTCTTATCCCCCCCTCACACACACATCCTCTCTGCCCCCTCCTCCCTCTATCTCTCTCTCCCTCCCACCCACATCTACCACCTCTTTCTCTCTCTCCTTGTTGTTAGTCTCCTCACTCTCTTTGCCTCTATTTCTATCTCTCTCCCTACCTCCTTCTCTTTTCCCTAGTTATACCTCCCTCTCTCTTTTGCCCATCTAAAAGTGAGGCATGTCTCACAATGAATAAAGGATATGTGAAATAGAGAAATTTAGCCTCACATGGGTGGTGGTAATTTTATTCTTCTCCCAATGGATTACTTATACATTTCAATAAATGGCCTTGACCTCGACATGTCAATACCACCTAGACTAAAGCCCTGAACATGGAAAGACACAGGGCATGACCTAGACCTATATGATGACCATGAGCCTTAGACCATGAAATAGACCTATACCATGACCTAGACCACAACATAGAGAGAGATCTATATTTAGATGATGATCTATAGCTTGATGTAGACCATGATCTAGACCGCGAGATAGAGTTAGATCTAGATTTCAATGATGACCTAGATATTGAAATAAACCATGGCCATATAGACCCCCATACTCTCACTCTCTCATCTCCACCCCCTCCCTTGTCTCCCTATCCATAACTCTCTTTTCCTTCCCTCTCTCCCATCACCTCTCTTTCTTCCTCTCTTTGCATCCCCTCCTTACATCATAGGGAAATAAATAGCCTTGACCTAGACATGTTAAGAATAGACCTAAACCTAGACATAAAAGACCTAGACATGGAAGGGCTTGGAGCATGACCTAGATCTATATCATGACCATGAATTATATCATGACACAGACCTATACCGTGACCTAGAACATGACATAGAGTTAGAGCTAGATTTAGACGATGACCTAGAGCTTGATGTAGACCATGACCTAGACCATGAACTAGATCATGAAATAGAGCTAGATCTAGATTTAGTCAATGACCTAGAGCTTGACGTAAACCATTACCTAGACCCTAGCTCCATCTATTTCAGTCATAGCTTATACTTAGCACTTAACCCCTCTACACTCAGTGAGTGAACTATGCATATACCTTGTGTACAGCCCTTGCACCCACATCTTGGTGCTTTAACCATTTCTCTATCCTTGAAACACTTTCAATCCTAACCCTTAGGCCTTAGGCTGTCCCAAACCTATACATCTTTGTTCCTTAAAGATGTTTGAGGGTCTCTCAATAAATTTTATATCTATTGCATTAAGAGCACACATGATCATGTGACTTAATTGAGTTGGTCATTTATGCTCGGGAGGAACACACACACACTTTGGATTAGGATACATTCTAGGAACTGCATACGTGTTCACACTTCAAATTTTTATTGGAAGAACACCCCTCATCATCGTCTTGTAGTAGCAATGTGACAACTTCAAACAAAAATAGACTGTAGAGACAAGTTTTACTTATTTTAGTGCTCTTGTTACATTCATAGAGATTTTTGTGCTATTTCCAGACCATTGTAAGAAAATTTGGAAGACAAAATTTTCAAGAATGGGATGGAATTGTTGTTTTGTATCTTCTTGTGTCTTCTTGGAATTGGAGAGACAAATTTGTCAAAGTTCAATTGGAATTGTTGTTTTGCTCTTCTTGTGTCTTCTTGGAATTGGAGAATAAATTTGTCCAAGTGAAATTGGAATTGGCTGTTAATATCTTCCTATGTTTACTTGGAATTGGAAGACAAATTTGTCAAGTGAAGTGGAATTCTTGTTTTGTATCTTCTTGTGTCTTTTCTTTGAATTGGAAGATAAATTTTTCCAAGTGCAATTGGAATTTTTGTTTGTATCTTCTTGGAATTGGAGACAAATTTGTCCAAGTGCAGTTAGAATTAAATTATTAAGATGTGTCTTTTTTTAATACAAAAACAAATTTCTCGACTTGTTTGTGCCTTATTACATAATACAAAGACAAATTTGTGGTGGGTGTTTTGGGAGAGACAATTTTATGTTAAACATGGGAACCATCGGTCGAGAAGAAATTCCTCAGAAGAAAAATCGATTGAAAGGGTAGAAGAAGAAGAAGAACAGAGTTACTTATGTCAAAGCATGGGATTTCAGAAGAGGGAAATAATATTTCTAGTGGAATAGATGCCACTATTGTTTCCTCTCAATCACTATAAACAAAGCACAAAGAGTTCATTAGAGAGGAAATCCATCGATTATCTCATCCAAAGAAAAAATTGTTGTAGGATGAGCCGGATGATGGAGGATTTGCTGGAGCTGATTATACAATGGATGAGATTAGAGAAGCGATCGATGTACAACATTGTGGTGAAGAGTTTCTTGTGAGATTGCAATCTCTTGTTGGATAGTAAAATGTTTCAAAAACTATTCAATCCCATGTCCACTCTCCTCCCATAGTTGATCAACCAATGATTGAAGGGAAATAATTACAACATTGTTAAATCCATAGCAGGGAGGTCAAGAGTGTCGGAATAGGGTTCATCGTCCCTACCTAGATTAGGTACTATCTTGTGAAGAACTCTAAATACGGTCGGTCGATGAAGTGGTCTAGCATAGAATTGAAGTTACCTAGCAGTATTCATTATCCTCTTATAAAATCATTAAAGAAAATTTTGAACCAAAATCTGATGTTGTTAAATGTCAATTATTTTTTAGCTTTGTTAAAAATCTAGAAGTTTGACTATTTTGAGGAAAGAATTTTAGGCATTAAAATAGTCAAAAGTGTAAAAAAAAGTCATCATATTATTAGAGAGCTTAGCAGAAGTTTTCAAAGGGTGGTAAAATCTCATTCTAAAGATCATAATGCAGACTAGCGTGTCTTGTCACAATCAATTGTTAGAAAGATCATGAGAAAACATCGTTTTATACAACAAACATCTCATCTCTTGAAATGCAATGTCAAAACCGTTAGAAATTATTCTCATTAATGAGATAACCATGACACAGGGGGGCAACAAATTTTTGGGCCTTCACTGGTAGAAAACCTCATTTTGACATGAAGTTAATTGGAGAGGTTAAGGGACTAGTTAGGGATTTCTGGCATCAGAACAAAGGCCTTCTTTCAACCAAAAGATGTACTAAAATTGAGAGGGGATCTAGGGTTGTGAACTTCATATTAAACACTTTCTTAACATTACAGGACATATGGTGTATGAGGAGATTCATAATAGCCTGCACTTAACTTAGGTAAAGATCTTTCCATAAGTCTGCAAGCCTTTGTATGTTCAAATAAACGCAATTCGTAACACATGTTGTAAGTATATTACATTTATTATGGTTATTATTATCACACACACACACCGCGGATATATATTGTGTTTTACACAACACCCTTTGTAGGAATGCCCAATTATATTGTCATTGACATCATCTAGAGACTTTATTCATAACATCTTGTGTACACGGCCAGGGGTTTTTACATTTTATCAAAAACATGCTTAGATGGGACATTCGAGGAGTCTTGGTGGAACGTTACATATTACTAAGAAAGTGCATCCATGTAGCGATGAGTATGTAGATGGGGAGGAAGGAGGTTGCCTTGCAAAGATTTAAATATGTGACATATGATATTGATGGAGGACAAGAAATAAAAAAGATACAATTTGTTACTTCCCAAGCACGAGTTTGACGAAGTCCTTCATGAAGTCACAAACTTATTAGAAAAGACACAACATTATTTTCATCATGTCCATGTGGCTCGATGGCGGGATGAGCATTTTAGAATATGAAAATATACATTTCTTGTTGGTGTTGTGTTATTAGTGGTTGATTTTTCTTAGAATTACACCCTTCAACCACAAAATGAGATTCAAAGCCAAATTATCACTTAGAGAAGGTCAAAATAATGGTCAATATCACATATAGGCATGGGCTGGACAATAACGATAAAAAAGAGTTATATTGAAGGATTGTCACTTCTACATAAGCGATGGTCGATGCCATGACTTAGCCTATATACAACGTATTGTTTTGAGTTATTCTACAATCACCTTAAGGGGAAGAACATATAGATGGATTGTTATCCATAGCCTAGGGATAACTAAAGGAGATCATTCGAAGGCCCGCGGGTTCCTAGACGTAGATGCAGAGACAGATGACTTAATCATGGCCTCGGAGGGCCCTCTTTTCTTCAATGCAATCCGCATTATCACCAACAAAAGTATCCATCACACCATCCCTGAATCACAGAGTAGCGGTGAGTCTTTCTCCATGGGGTAATGAGAGTTGGGTATCTTGGTATGTATCACTTTGATTTTTTAATCACTTGAACATGTTGTATTGAATCCTTCTTCATTTCATGGCGTTTGCTTGTAAATTATACTCTTTCTCGTTCATACATGGAAGGGTGACATGGTGCCCATATGAAGTTGATTTTCCTTTAGGATGGGTTTCTACTAGGTGGATCTATGAAAATTTATTATATGTTCCCTCTGCCTCACCACTTTCCATATTTATTCCTTCCTCTACTATCCTTGTTTGGGCATTGGGATTGGCTACACTAGGAAGGGTTGTATCTTACTGTGGGAAGAAGGGGCTAAAAGTCTAGAGGGTAGAAGTGGTGGAAAGATTTAAAATCCAATGTTGAAAACTTCAAGATGCTTCACGGGGATCTAGAAAGTAGTGAAAAACTTCTCGGTAAGAAAATGGGACCCATAAGATAACATAAACGCTCAATTCACTATTTGATGGATAGGAGGTCTCATGTGAACCCGACCCTATTATGACCATGTGGATGTAGCGGTATGAAACTACCAACTATATGGTCACCAAGCCAGGAATTAATTAAACTCTTGGTGGCATAGCCAGAAAGAAATGGGGGTCTCATGCGATCCATCCTTCTCCTTTTCAAGTAGGAAATGCTTTTGGATAGCGTTATCACCTCACGGTCATCAATACAGACTGATGGCCTCAAGCTATTTCCTTATTCAAAGAGAAACATATCAAAAATAAATCCCCAGAGTAAGGCAATGAATGGGATAGGAAACAATTACATTCATGAAAGGTGCAACTCTCCCTCTACAAAGGCACCCATAGGTAGACTTACATTTTCACGGTATCACTTGCACCCCATGCCCAAATGTTACCCTAAACCACCTCATACACTTACATGACTTGGACTAGATCCCACCTAGAAAACACCCTGACATAAGAGGTTATCCCAATAGGATACCCCGAGACCTTCTCCAAAACTAACTTATTAAATTGCATAGTACTGAGATTTGTTTGGTTTTTAAGGGGAGTTTGATGCACATGTTTGGGTAGTTAAAGTGTGGATGTGATTTACATGCTCTGATCCCTATGACTTATGAAACCCTAGAGAGTGGATTGTTGTTTGCAAGACCTTTCTTGGTGGATAGGTACACATGAGTGAATGATTAGCTTAGACCTTCATGGGGGCTTAAATCCCATAGATGGATGTTGAAACCCAAACCAGGGGTAAGAAGACAGTGAAAACTTGAGAAGAGAATGATGTTTTCCTTTGGAGGCACCCTGGCAGACCTAGACCCGGGGGGATATTTATCTTCCACATGGACGTTATCCTTTGAGGGCCTTGGACATCACCATAATGAACCTATACTTCATCCAGATCTAGGGTTTTCATATTTGGAGGTATTTGTGAAGATTGTGGCACCCGTGGGCATCATTTTAGGCATATGGAGGTGAAGCGTTCCACTTTCCTTGCTAAATTCTCCACATATGGGGCTCAACGTTACCTTAGAGGGGCATGACGTCAACCTTGGAGTGATTCTTAGATGCAAAGTAATTTTATTTTGTCTAGATTTAATTTGTGTAAAAAATTGGCCAGGTCGGCCCAGTAATTATGAGTTGAAATTAATTTTAGGTTAATTTTTTTACAAATGGCAGAAAAGTGACATTCATTTTCATTATGACTTGTCCTTATAGACAAGAGGTATGAAATTTAAGCCCTATAAGGGTTATTGGTTGAAATTGTGAGGCACCACTCTTGTTTAAGGCTTGTATTTGCAGCTTGGATCAATTTTTGGAGTTTATGGAGATCTAGCATGGTATACTCATGATTATTCTTGGTGCAAGTAAATAGAATCATTTTGTCATTTATTGAATGGTTTAAGGTATCATTTTATTTTCTCCTACAAGACAGCATTGCATAGTTGTATTTAATGCTTAGTGAAGCAGAATTTCTGTTGTACTCTTATCACGTAGAATCCATGTGAGGAAATCATCATCATAATAGATGTGTAATAAAACCAAGTACTCTTAATCAAAGTCAATAGTCCACCCGACAATCTAGAGTCCAAGGTAACAATCGATTCCATCAACATCATCATTGTGTCATGTCTCATGCACACTCATGAAACCTAATCATAATACCCGATGATGTTATACATCAATATTAATAACATATAAACATTTCAATACTCAATTATAGCATAAAAATTTAACTCATAAACCAAATCAATTAATCATATAGTACCATGTTTATCCAGATCACATGCATGGAGTGTTCTCAAAGAATAAATTAGTGTTATGAAAATGTGTTCAGTGAAATATGGATATTGCATCTAAGTATTATGCATTGCTTCTTCACCTTGTTGGTATCATAGCCATGATAGGGGGTAGTGTCCATAAAAGACTACCTATGGTTGGGTGGAAATTACTCACTCCATTGGTTGTTTGGTCTGACAAAAATACTCAAATAGATAATTTTTTACCTTTGTTCTGCAATTTTTTATGAATACTGGTTTATCAAATATGTATGTTGTGTTAAGTAATAAATAGATGACCTTTCAATAGTAAATCCAATGCATGGGTAAGATACTTTAATGGATGATTATGCTAGCATGATGGCTCTGTTTCAGTGTCTTAGTGCATGGATTCACTCTTCCCTATGTACAACCTCTATTCTACTTGTTGTGTTTGTTGTTAATAACTATTTATTAGTCGTGGCTAGTGTTTATTATGATACAACCCAATTAATTCTCCTTCTATTGGTTATGAACAAACACAAATGCACATAGATGAAGGTTTACACAATAGATAGATGCAAGTTTAGGGAAGGGGGGCTATGAGATGCTTCATCGATAAAAAAATTCTCATACCTCACCTTCAAGGCCCTGAGGTGAAAAGGAAATAACAAATGTGATTGATTCCTCTACAAGTCATTTTCCTCCAATTTTAAGAGATTGCAAATAAGTCGCATTAAAAACATAAATCTTCCTTACCCAAACCATCTAACGTGGGAAGTGTAAATTCATCAAGAGACTTGATTTTCTCTTGAAAGGACACAAGTACAATACAATTGGGTAAATTAAAGGTCTCCATGAGTCCTTTGGTCAAAATTTCAAACAAAATCCCTAGTTATGACTTTGGTATACATGGTCATGGGACTACGAAAGAATTTCTTATGCATAAGTCCATGTTGGGTAGCAAGAGGGGATCTATTTTTCTAAGATATCTTTCCCCATTCAAACTCTTAGTCTCTACCTTTTTTTTTTTTATTAGGGTGGTGTCCTAATCCTTGATCCTCCTTGCTTATGCTTTGTTTCCCAAGATTGATTTTTACCTCTTGGTTTAAATGGTCATTTTGTTCCATTTTTATTGCACTTTAAATGATTTTTTAAGTAAGTTTTTAAAGGTTCAGTATTTGATATGATAATTCTTGTCACATCACTTGTCTATTCATTTTTGAATTTTCAAATACTTTTCCAAGTCACGAATGGCGCTACAGGAATATCGCTATTCTTGTAGCGCTAGGAATAATCATATTTTTACATGCGCCATCCCGCCTTGATCGCGCCATAATTTCTCAAATCATGATTAGAGGATATGCATGCCTCTCCACGATTGTTTCTCGCGTTGATACTGCAATTATAACAACTACATATGAGGGATTGAGTTGTACCTTCCATGACTGCATCAAATCAAACATGTTTGAATATTATTAACAAAACCATCACCTTCTATTTTAGTGTGTTGGCTATTTTGTGCATAGATCAAATTGAAGGAAGAAGTGATTCTTAGTTCTTAACATCCCATGAGAAATGAGAATTCAGATCATCAGTCTTCATAGATTTGTTTACAGGACCATATCAACAGCATGGAACCAAAGAAGAGCATCCAGATTATCAGACTAGAACTTGAGGGCACAAAATTACTCGAAGCATACCCTCAAATGGTGTAGAGGTTTAAATATGCGGGTTGGTTTGACTTTTTCACAACCTTCCGGGGGCACGATGAACATATTTCAATGGTCTTCGCATATAATTTTGATGTCTTTGAAGCTATAGTTGGAAAATTACCGATGCTGGTGACTGAACATTCAATTGCTAAAGATGTAGATTTCCAGTTGGTGGGGAAAGGTTGTGGAAGAAGGAGAATATGGTTATGGAATTTGTGAATCAATTTTTAATCCCAGAGAAACAAAACCCTAACTAGAAAAAGGGAATACCACATAGCTGGGTAAAGAAGGAATGACATACCGCTTTGTTGATCATCCACAGGTATATTGCGTGTGAGGGAAGGTTTTCATTGGTTTATCTTTACCATATCAGACTGC
>SNQJ01S0183990.1:0-18924 GCA_010110895.2 Picea sitchensis | reverse complement strand
CGTGGTATTGTGTCCATGGATTGCATGTAATGAAGCCTATTAAAGTCTTGGTGAACTCCATTTAAATGGGCCTGGAGGTAAACGATGAAGGCTTACTTGGCCGGTTTGGCTGAATTTGGTCAAAGCTGTTCGAATGAAAAGTTTGAGGTGGAGCAGTGTGTCCAGTTTAGAAAGGTGCGCCTGTAGAAAAGATGATGTGTTGGCAGGTTAATCAAGTGTTTGAGAATAGATGATGAAGATAAGTTCATATCCATGGAACTTGGAAAGTATTGCAAGGAAGTTGGGATCAAATAGGCATGTTTAGTAATTCCAAGTTGCAGCAATATTTCTGGACAAAAGAGATTTTGTTATCTGGTAACTTGGCCACCATCGGTTGAAAAAGACAAGAAGATCTAGGAAGAGGTATGAACAGGTCATCTAGTAATTACTCAAATGCGAAATTATTCGATTGTGATGCTTATGTTTTTTTATTAGATTTCTAAGTAGGACCGAGATCAAACAGGTAGATCTTTAATATGGTAATGATGCTAAGGGGTGCAGACTGTGGGATCCTATTACCCATATAATCATCATGGATAGAGATGCAGTGTTTGATCAATCTCCATTTATAAAATAAAAGATAGTAAAATATGAAAAGTTTGAAGCATGGCTGGTAGCAGGAAGGTATTTGGAAGGTATTGATTTCCATGAAAGTTTCTCACTGGTTGTTAAAACCCTGTTTCTATTCATGTTGTGTTAGCACTGGTTGTGATAGTACAACTAGATGTTAAAACTGTTTTACATGGATTTTTTTGGATAAGGGGATATATATGGAACAACCAGAATGGTTAGTTCAAAATCGCAACAAAATATTTTCTTGCAAACTCAAAAATCATTGTATGGCTTGAAGCATGCTAGGCATATGGTACAAGATGTTTGATCCCTTCATGGTGAGCCAAATTTTACAATAAGTGAGTATAACCATTGTGTTTATGGTATATTCACTATCTTGGTGTTATATGTTATGCTTGTTGCAAGCACAAGCATGGTTGAGATCAACAGGTTGGATCAGTTGGTTAGGACGTTTGTTATGAAGGATCTGGGAACAAAAAAATAAATTTTGGGCATGGAAATATACAGAGACAGGAAATATGGTAAGCTTGGTTATCACAATAGAAGTATGTGGTGAAGATACTCAGGAAATTCAGTATGAATAATGTAAAATTGGAAAAATCCCTTTGGATTTCCATTGTAAGTTCTCTTTAGGTTTATGTCCTAATTGATGAAGAAGAAAAGGGTTATATGTCTAGAGTATTATATGCTAGTAGGAAGTTTGATGATTGTGATGGAGAAATGGTCATCATTTCACGTGCAATTGGTGTTGTTAGTAGACACATGGAAAAACCAGGTCAGGAGCATGGAAATGGGTGCTTCATGTAAATGTGTTGAACCTGCACACAATAGATCTAGCTAAACAATAATACAAAAAATTGCAGAGAGAATTGGAGAAACAAGAAGAAGGAGAGAAAGAATGGAAGAATTCTGATTAACCGTATTCCACACTCAAAGAGTGAATAATTTACAATAGATATAGAATACATGAGTAACTAATGAGACATAGTGATGGTCTAGAGTGATCTGGACACACACCAGTAGTTACGGGAGTGAGCTGTCACCTAGTCTAATCTCTCAAGAAGTTATGGGAGTGAACTGCCACCTAGCTGAGTTAACTAGTCAACCAGTCTTCAATTGACTGACTGAACATAGAGTAGTGAGGACTTAACTCAGGAAATCAAGGGTAATGCACCAGTCTAGTGATGATCCCAAGGAAAGTGCGAATTAGCCGGTGATGATCCCAATGTTGCATGGTGACAAAACCAATGCAACATCTAAACTGAACTCAACTAGTCAAACTGAAGTGTCAACTGAAAGAGAATATTTTCCAGGTGGAATATTCTCCCCTAAAATATAGGAGACTGGATAATTACTAATTATGACTAATAAACAAGGAAAAACCTTAGGAAAAATAAATCCTAGGTGTCTGTGAAGTAACTCCAACACCCCCTCTGAACATCACTATGGTGAAAATAAAGAATGGGTCCCAATAGCAAGTCCATGTTAGGTACCCAAATACAAAAGATATACTGAACTAAACAAGGAAAGAGGGAAAAAATCATGGGAACCCGCCCCACCCCTCTCAAATTACAATGCATAAAAAAATTAAAAATGAGAAGGAACAAAAAACAGTTGCTAAGCAACCCTGTCCTTCACTCCAAGAAGACCTCGCAACTGTGCAAGTTTGTTCTCATTGAAGATTTTGTTGAAGTTGTAGATGTCTACACAGATCTGATGAAGTAGATGAATCATTGATATTTCTAAACATATACACTTTTTCTTCTTGTAATGAAAAATATCCAAATAAAATTTGGATGAAATTTTGAAAACTGTGCGGTTGTTTCCAGAAAAACGTTGAAATTTTGTTGATTTTAAAATTATCATAACTTCACTTCCCGGACTCCGTTTCGGTCGATTTGTTTTTTTAAATTGGATATTTTCCCGAGAGGAATTCAAATATCCAATTTTTTTCTACAAATTGTGCTAAAAAAATATCAGAATTGAGTCTAATGTGCGCGACTCCCTTTTTGTCTCCTGAGATGCATGCATTGCACATGGAAAAGTGTCTGCATGTGACCCCTGAGATGCATTCCATATATCTTCCACATGAAATTCAAAAAACAAATATGAAATGGAGTAGACATCATCTTGAATTAATGGGATACAAATTTGTGCAAAAACGTTTGTAGAAGACTCTTCATAATAAGAGACTTGATCTTTTGATGACTTATCTTCTGACTCTATCTTTCCAATCCCCTGCATGCAATATTCACAATCTTCCTCATTCCCAGGTAGAACCACCAATCTGGTCCATAATTCATTTGGAGTGAATTCTTGTGTGACATCACATACTTGGTGGGGAATTTATGGAGAAATAGACAAACAAATAAATCCTATGGCCATATCTTGTTTATTGAGAAAGTCATTTTTCTCATCGGAAGAATCAGGCTCTACTTCCATTGCCATGGTTATTTGGTATAATCCTCTACTTCTGAGAAGAAGTAAAATATCTGGCTTCCACTCCAAATAGTTATGAGGCATGAGAAATATTATCGGTGAGTAAAACATAAATTCCATATTTTCCGCATTCTTAAATCTTCAGTACCTACAAAAATAATTTGGTGTAGATTTTTATTAGAAGTTCTTTGGCTCTGATACCATGTAAATGTGTTGAAACAACACATAATAGATCTATCTAAACAATAATACACACATTTGCAGAGAGAATTGGAGAAAGAGAAGAAGGAGAGAAAGAATGAAAGAATTCTCATTAATTGTATTCCACACTCAAAGAGTGAATAATTTACGATATATATAGGATATATGAGTAAATAATGAGCCATAGTGGTGGTCTAGAGTGATCTAGATGCAAAACAATAGTTACGGGAGTGAAATTTCACCTAGTCTAGTCTCTCAGGCAGTTACGAGAGTGAACTGCCACCTAGCTGAGTTAACTAGTCAACTAGTCTTCAATAAACTGACAAAACCAAGGGTAATGCACCGGTCTGGTGATGATCCCAAGGCAAGTGAGCATTAGCTGGTAATTATCCCAATGTTGCATGGTGACAAAACCAATGCAACATCTAAACTCAACTCAACTAGTCAAACTGAAGTGTCAACTGGAAGAGAATATTCTCCAGGTGGAATATGCTCCCCTAAAATATTGGAGACTGGATAATGACTAATTATGACTAATAAACAAGGAAAAACCTTAGGAAAAATAAATCCTAGGTGTGTGTGAAGTAACTCCAACACTTCAAACCCAGAAGCACGAGTATCACCTACAGTGGTTGTAGTGATTTGGTCTGTGGTTATGATTCATGAGATTTGGACAAGTGCATCGTTTTTTTGGACAGGTTATCGATGGAGATAGAATGGTCCATGTTGGAGTGCATCATCTAGGCATGTTCACGTAACAATATTGTCAGAGAAGTTGCAGAGTTGTGATGCTTTTTAGCTTCTCTTGGCTTGTAGAAAAGGAGATGAATTAATTAAGGGCGTGATATATGAGGTAAATTGTTTTCAAGGTAGAGATTGCTGGAAACATGCCAACGAATTTTCTCATGCAGTCACATGCACATACATGAAACTATGTTAATGCGCATGCATGCAATCTATTTATGAATTGTTCGTGTAACTATGTGATCTATTAATGACCAGTCTGTGTAATTGAGTGATAGATGTTATATATACGAGCATGCCCATAGAGGTGTGAGTGCAATGTGTAGTGAGTGTGTGAGATCAAGACTCAATACTGAGGTTCTTTTTGTATGAGAGGAAAGGATGGTTGTATGCTTGGGTTGGCTATTGTAATTATCCCTTGGATAAAAGAATATCGATTATCATTGCTCATCATTTTTTTGCCTCATTGGGTTTCCACATAAATCATAGTGTCCAATTGTCTGCTTGTTGTTCTTGGTTTAATGCATGTTTGATATTGCTCGTTTATGCTCTAGTTTTATGCCGTGTTTTGCTTCTAATGCCTAACATTCCTGGGGTATTTTCATTGAGCTCTCTTCAACGAGAGAAATAATATGCATGACCTATTCTTTAAATTTTCCTCTTTCAAGGTCAAGATCATCGGTATCCATATCTTCAAGTCCATTAGAGAGTTCAGATGTTTTTCTTTTTCCTATAGCCTCCTGGTCAGAATAAACTTTCACTACCAAATTTTCCATCACTTTAGACACCCATCTTGCACCACTAGATAATTATCTTATTTCAATTACGCTACATTATGAATCTACAACATCAAAATCCATACTAGAAGTTGTCTTAAGATTTGTTTCTCATTTTGACTCCTTCATTAGGATACCACTCATTATCCACATCATCATAAACTATTACACCTCTTCCTAGGTATTTTTATTGTCCATTATTTCAATCTCATGGTTAGGGTGATGCATATAAGGTGCATAATTCAAAGACATATATTGTTTTGAAATCACCTCATGAGGATCATACTTCCAAATGTCAAATTTATTTAATCTTAAAGAATAAATTTTTTATTTACAATATCTACAACAAATCTACTCTTGACAATAATAGAGAAAACTTGAGCCGATGACACAAAAGATGAATTTTGGTTTTTTGAAATGAAATGAAAATAATCAACTACAAGTTTATATCTAGAATATTTTTATGTAAAAGCTTGTGATGTAATGTGTGGTGGTAAAAAACAGGGTTCAACCTCATTTCCATACACTCGGATGATAGTGAAATCCTAATAAAGATACTCATCATTAGTCTAGGTTTCCTAGTACTAATAAAGATACTCATCATTAGTCCAGGTTTCCTAGATTAATTGAAGAATTTAGCAAAATTCAGTTGGCATTCTTGAAAGTGGTTGACCTGATAGAATAATGTAGGCATGGAACATGAATTGATTAGAAAGTTACTTATACTATTCTCAGATGATAGTGCAGTCCTAAAGATACTCATCATTATTCCACGTTTCCTATTCCTAATAAAGATACTCATCATTATTCCACGTTTCCTATTCCTAATAAAGATACTCACCATTATTCCACATTTCCTATTCCTAATAAAGATACTCATCATTAGTCCAATTTTCCTAGCTTAATTGAAAATTTTGGCAAAATTCAGTTGGCATTCTTGAAAGTGTATGAACCAATAGAATAGTGTAGGCATGCAAAATGAATTGATTAGCAAATTACTTTTACCATCCTTCCACTTGACCAGACGAAATAATCGAAGTAAATAATCACATTGAGAGGAGTATAATAGTGAATACACCAAATATGACTTATAAGGAAACATTTTAAAATCATGAAACCCACACAACTACACATGAATTACATTGGACATAAATTCCACAAAGTTATGTCCACAATATCTAATTTTGTTCTTCCAGATTCACATCCTTGTAATATCTTAATTTTCTCTTATCTTATAATTCTTGATTTTGCCACAATTTTTTTTAAAATTTAGATATAACTCAATAATTTAGCCAAGACTTGTCATCTTTATGCCATCCAAGTTTTAATTGAAAGTGGTTTCAATTGGAGTTTGAAGCAATTTTAGGAAGTTTTTTTTCTTCCATGTTGTTTATCTTGTTCACGTACATTAAGTATCTAGTTATAATCATGCTCTCAATGGGTAAAGACTCCTAGAGGATAGAATAGGGTGTATTTCCATTAATTTTAAGATTATAAGTTATAAGCCACTTTTGGATTTGTTTTCTCCACAATTCTTTTGGAGATGTTGCAACCCCAAACTTTAAGTTTTCCACACTCCATTTATCCTTTTCTCAATGCTATATTTTTAGTTAAACTTGTGATAAAAATATATTCTTGACTATTTATTGTATGAAGTGATTCAACCTCAAAGAAACTGTTTACTATGATGATGATGATGATGATGATGATGATGATAATAAATGACCACTAAGACCAAATTGGTCTATCAGACCTTAAGAGGGTAAGTGATTACTTGCAATTCTTTAGAATTTTGTTTTTATGCTCGAAAAGCATTAAGACAAGCTTTCCAAGATCACCATAGTTTTATTGAGTTAAGAGGTTAGAAAGGTTGGTAGTGTGACAAATATTTTGAAAATGTGATCTAATATGGGTATAGGTTGGACAATCTAAGAGAAAGTGATTTTCCTCTTCAACCTTCTTAGTGTCACAAAGGTGACACACTCTTTCATCCCATGGTGTTTTAGGAATTGACCAACGCCCAGTTTCACTATGGAGATCGTGATAATTTGTTCTTATCCTAGTAATGCTTATTTTTTTCTTTACACTTTGAAAAATAGATAGATAATTTTGATCTTCTAGATTAGGGTTGATTACATCCTTATAATGCCTTAATTTTCTTTTTTCCTCTAACTCTATATCAAACCACATTTTCTCCTTAAATTTTGATTTAACATTCTATTTAATAGTATCTTTATTCTGCAAAATGGTGTCTTCCATGGTTTCCCAATAGTTTAGCAAAAGACCGGGCATCTTTATGCCATCCTCGTTTGAGTCGATGGTGGTTATGAATAAATTTTGAAGCAATTTTAGGAAGCCTCTTGTCTTCCATGCTGTTCAACTTGTTCTTATACATTAGGTATCTAGTCATAGCCATGCTCTCAATGGGGGAGAAGCTTGTTTCTAAGAGGAGGATGGGATAGGGTGTATTTTTCCTTTAATTTTGAGATTATAGGTTATAAAATTATTTAGTATTTTCTCTATCTTTCTAAAGGATTCACGAGAGATACTATAGCCCTAGACTTCACATCCATAAAGAATGGTAGGTGTAACAAGAGTCTCAAATAAGAGTTTCTTCTTATCCCAACTCTAAAGATCAGTTGATTTACAATTGTTTTCAAACCCATAATAAGCTTTCCATCCCCCAATAATCCTTTTCTCAATGCTATAATTCCAATTGAGCTTGCGATGAATATCAATTCCAAGATATTTGTATGAATTCACTTCCTCCAAGTTGTTGGTTTCATATACGGAGGTATCATAAGAGATCTTATTGGATTTAATAATCCTGACCTTAGTCTTATCAGTATTAACAGTCATACCCATATTGGAGAAAAACTCCTTGAGGATTCTTAGTTGGTTTTCAAGATCATAGGGACTCCTTGCCATAAGAAAAATATCATCGGCATAAAGAATAAGATTGATGACTATACCAGTGAGAGTAGGGCTGACACAACCTTCTTTTTCCAAGCAATCTTCTAACTTGTCAATGCATATGAAAAAAAAGGGTAGGGGACAAGGGACAACCTTGTTTGACTCCGATATTGCAGTTAATCTCTTTTGACCAGCCCTCAGTATTTTTAAACTTAGCAATAATTTTCTCATACATACTTATTGCAACTATTGTGGAACAGAAGCATAAACAAGTACATAGAAACATGAATTCAAACACATAATAGAAATCACACATAGGAGACAGAGGTTTACGTGGTAAAACCCTCAGGGTGAGGGAAACATCCACAGGACAATGGAAATAACATTTTATTGCTTAACAAGAGATTACAACCAGCAACCCGAAGAGGGCTTGAAGCCCCTTGCTCTCAATATGCCTCTCATGCATACATATTTATACAACCTCTCCTTCAGTTATACAAAATTGATTACATTAATTGTTGCTCCCTTCTTTTTCTAATTAGTTTTAACTAAATCCAACAATAGAATATTGTTGAGCAAATCATGAACCACTTTAACCACAATTGGTTAATTGGTTTTCATATTCCAACAATCTCCACCTTGACAATCAATTTACCTGATACCATGCCATTGTCCATTCATCACCTTCTTGCAAGCTAAATATAGGTGACACTAGTGCTTCCAAAACCGAAGTACCCATTTCACTGCTCCACCTGGATTTGTCATGTGACCACTGACAACACCAACTACTCATGAAATATCTCATCCTTTCATCGTAGTCAACAATATTTCTACTAGCACACTATACATGAGACATATAACCCTTTTCTTCTTCATCACTTGGACACAAACCTAAAGAAAACTTATAATGGAAAGCCAAAAAAAAAAAATTACCAGTTTCACATCATTCATACCGAATTTCCTAAGTATCGTTACCATGTACTCAAGTTGTGATAACCTAAAAATTACCATCAATCCCGTCTCTGTGAATTTCTATGCTCAAGATTGTTTTGCTGCTCCCAGATCCTTCATCTCGAACGTCCAACTCAACTGAGCCAACCTATTGATCTTAACCATGCTACTTCTTGCTACAAGCATATCGTCAACAATTTAAACACCAAGATAGTGGGTACCATAAACACAATGGTTACACTCACTTCTTGTAAATCTTGGCTCACCATGAAGGAATCAACTTCTTGTACCAATTTCCTGGATGTGCTTTCCAGGCCATATAATGAATTCTTGAGCTTGCAAACAAATATTCTATTGCGATACTGAACACCTTCAGTGCTCTACCTCGAATATTGCATTCAAAGAGCTTAGCCCAATCTGGCCAAGACTTCCAAATGATCCTTCATTCCTCATCTCCAGGCCCATGTACAATGGAGTCTCAATGCTCCACCTTGACATGAACATCCCCTTGACCAAATCCGGCCAAGCCAGCCATGTAAGCTTTTGTCGCTTACCTCCAGGCCCATTTACAATGGAGTTTCACTTAGCCTTTGAATAGGTATCAGTACATGCAATATCATGGGCACCATACCACGGGAAACCAAAAGACATAGACCCGAAACCCACCATTGTTGACCTAAGACAAAGTTTAACTCATGACTCATTTACCGAGTCAAGGTTAAGCCACACATACATGCCTCCACCCCTCTTTGGTCTACCTAAATATATATCTAGACTTTTCATAGGTGACCCAATAGCCCAGGGGTATGCATGCCTAATCAAGTCTTACAGTCGTATGCCCATTTACATGCAATCATTTAATTTACAACTCCAGAAGAAAAATGTTCACATAATAAATTCGAAGCTTTCATAAAATTCTTGTAGTTAGAACATACTGGAAGAATGTTAGGAATTAATGAGAATTTTTTTTGAAGTGGTTAATGCGAGGATTTAATGAGATTTTTTTTTTTAAATGACAGATGAAAAAAAAAAAAAAACCATGTCTAATTCTTTTAAGAATTTTTTTATGACAAATGTTATAAATTATTTTTTGTTTTTTTTAAATTTATTTTTGAATGTAAAAAATTTACCATGTTTTTAAGCCTATGAAATTAGGATTATACAGAAATAATCAGTTAAATCAAATCTATGGATTTCACAAATTTTCTATACATTTAAAATAAACTGAAATTATAGTAAAAAAAGAGTCATTTCATTAAAAATAAATAAAAAATAAAAAAAATGAAAAATGCAGTATTTTAATTAAATGAGAATTTTTATAAAAATGGTAAATGCCAAATTCTTCATCATTATAACATAAATTTTAAATTTTGCATCATTATAAAATAAACTTTGAATATTTGATGATATATGGAAAATGGCAAAATTTAATGAGAAATTTTAAAAAATGGCAAATGCCAAATTCTGCATCATTATAACATAAATTTTGAATATTTGATGATATATCTGTTACGTGGTGTATGCTATATTTATCCGTTCCGCGTGGTGTATAGAATGTCCGTTCTGAACGGCTATGCATTTTTTGGTTAAACTAATTTGTGTTGACACAGATCATGGTATACACAACGCAATATTTGACAGAGACTTTAGATGTGCGAGGTGAGATTAACTGGAGAGTTTGTGGTGAAGAAATTCTACGCGAAACATGATCATTCAAAGAAATACAAGTTTTGTTGCTTCACTGAGCGTGCGTACATATAGAATCCGTCAAGAAAACAACCCCACAAGTAATGCGTGTTCAAGAGAAGTTTGTTATTTCACAAGAAGAGTGTGTGTGTTATTTCAGAAGAAGATTGTGTGACCAAGAATTAACTGTATATATACGACACAAATTGTGTGACCAAGAGAATCATTGATACATGAATTTATCATTTCACAGTGTTACCAAGAATTAACTATAAATACGACACTTGTGCATATGTGTATGTGATTGTAAGTGGCAAAGTGAAGTCTTTGCAGATATACTTCGGTGAGTTCACTTCACCAATTTCGTTTCTATCTTCCTATGTGGTCTATGCAAATATTTGCTTCATTCGATTACTGTGAAATTGTTTCAGTGCCAAATGAAGCACGCTAGTGGATTAATACCGATTAAGGTTGAACTGATGGTACTCACTCTTCTGATGCAACGAATTATTTCATGGATCTGCAATATTGGTTTCCCAAGTGATGGAAAGGTCTATGCAGCTCAACTCTCCTACCATTTGAGGTCGATTATTAAAAAACGGTAAGAATTTTTTCAAATTTTTCTTTTTAAATCCAATTTAAAAGTTACGCCATTATTCATTTATGACTTTCATTTTTATGGAGTAAATCAACAACACCGATGCATTACTGGAATTTGATGTCCCACGCGACATATTTGACATTTTATATCAACAAGACGAATGCATCCCTGCTGGAATTTGACGTCCTACAGGATATATTTACATATTTTGTATTACAAGATGCATTTGACACCAAAGCATCTCTGGAATTCGACGTCCAACATATTTTATATTACAGGATGCATTTGACAGTTTTATATTAAGAACACCCATACATCCCTGGAATTTGACGTATAAAGAATTAAAGAAGAATAAAAATATAGGTGCGAGTATTTATTAATATATAAATGTATTAATTATTTGATTAATTTAAATAATTATAACTTTTTTTAATAATTTTAATAGTCATATATATTTATAAGTAAATTTATACTATAATAATAATTTAATATATTAATATATGTTTTGACCCAAAAAAAAATTATTTTTTAATTAATATAAATAATTAAAAAGTTGTTATTATATTTAACTTGATTTGTTGTGTGAAGTTATGACTTTCATTTTTATGGAGTAAATCAACAACACCGATGCATTACTGGAATTTGATGTCCCACGCGACATATTTGACATTTTATATCAACAAGACGAATGCATCCCTGCTGGAATTTGACGTCCTACAGGATATATTTACATATTTTGTATTACAAGATGCATTTGACACCAAAGCATCTCTGGAATTCGACGTCCAACATATTTTATATTACAGGATGCATTTGACAGTTTTATATTAAGAACACCCATACATCCCTGGAATTTGACGTATAAAGAATTAAAGAAGAATAAAAATATAAAGTGCATTTTATTAATATATAAAATGTATTAATTATTTGATTAATTTAAATAATTATAACTTTTTTTAATAATTTTAATAGTCATATATATTTATAAGTAAATTTATACTATAATAATACACAATTTTAATATATTAATATATGTTTTGACCTAAAAAATTATTTTTAATTAATATAAAACAATTAAAAAGTTGTTATTATATTTAATGGATTTGTTGTGAAGACTGTTAGTTTTCTCTCAACTAAATTGTATTTATTATATATATATATATAATAATAATTTCTTGAGAAAATAAAATGAAAATTATATAGAGAGAGTTAGAATTCATGTGTTAATTTTAGAGATTGGTTTTAATTTGTTTGTGGATTGTGCAAGATTTTTTCTAACTATCAAATTTTATTTATGGATATATGGTTGAGAGATTCCTCCATAAATTGGATTTATGTCGTTGGGGAAAACTTCTTGTATAAATATTTGCTTGCTTTAATTTTAATTAATTGTTATGATGTTGAGAGAAAACCTCTTATATAAATATATTGGGGCCAGAGTTTTGTTTTGTGCAATACTGTTTTACAAATTGATATTAGAGCTTAGTTGCTCTGGAATTTAACTTCCTGTAAGGTCCAAGAATATCAGAAGAGAAAAAACGAGAAGGTCCAGGAATATCAAAAGAAAAAACCTCACAGGAAGGTCCAGGAATATCATAAGAAAAAAAAAAAAATGAGAGCAAATTGCCTAGGATTGTCTCTTTAGTTTTGTGTGCAGATTTTCTTATTGTTGCTTGTTTATAAAATATGCGCAGAGGAAGTGTGATCAAGCTCGTGTTGCTGGATTGAGTGGAAGAGTTTTCTGTGACCACAGAATCAGTACGAGATGTGTGTGCTTGAGCATATCAAATGTGCTGAGAATATCAAAGTATCATGATTTGTCACTTCAAAGGACTCTTGTGCATACTTTGGAATTTATGAGCAGTATATGACAAAGATATTGAAGCTTATAGCTCTGGTAGTTGCGACTATTATTGTGCTTGACACTACATTATTTGCCTAGATCCGGCGATAGATCCTACACGAAACGGTGATCTCTTTGGTTGCCACATAGATCTGTATGGAATGAATGTATTCTTTGAAGGAAAGAGAAGGAAATTATATTGGTTTCTTTTTGTTGAGAGTATCTCTATTAAAATTGGTAGTCTATGAAGGATTTATTTTGTGAAACATTTGAAGAGTTTCTGCACTTGTGAACTTGTTTAATGAAGAATTAATTTTAAAGCATGGTAATATAATTTAATTTGGTGGTTTTTGATGTATTTAGGTTACAAGAACATTTTACTTATTTGAGATTATGTTTAGAGTTTTTTTAACATATTGTGGTTCTTGGAAGGAATAATGGCCAATGGTTATGTGTACAATTTGTGATTATTATGTGTTTGTATTATAGGTCAAATGGTAGTTCGAAGTTGATGTAATTTATGAGATTTGAGAGTGGGTAGAAATATTGATGAAGATGAGACATCAAAGTTCAAAAAATATTTCTTTTATGTGATTTTAATATTGTTATTTCCAGATGTAAGCAAAGGAACAGTGTTAGAATTATTTCTTTTTAGACATTGGTTTGAGTTAATGTATTGTTTGATTGATAAAAATATTTAAATTTATGTGTGTACAATATGGTTTATTAAATTATATATATATATATATATATATAAAATAAAATAATAACTCAAAATTATAGAATAAACAAATTATTTTGGAGAGAAATAATTGTGAATTTATAAAACATTATTGGAAAGGGTGGGTGAATTCTCTCATATTACCAAGTAAATAAGTATAGGCAGGTATTTTTAGTAAACTAAAATGTAAAGTTAGGAAATGAAAAAAGAACCATTTTCTATATTTTTTTTATAAATATGTATGATTATTTTTTATAAATATGTAAGATTATTATGTTAAAATTGATTTTAAAAATTACATATTTAATAAAATTATTTTTAATCTTTTAATTAAATTAAATGATATAATTTAATGAATATCATTTAAAATTTTAATAATAATTAAATTAAAATGCACATTTAATTTATATAATGTTATTTTATATTTTTTTAAGTTAAAACATAGCCATAGTCTTTATATTCTTAAATATATAAATAGTAAAATACAAATCAAGTAGTGATGGTATGTCAAAAATGGAAATGGTATTGATGGTATCGATGTGACTTAAATTGATATACATAGCATGTTAATTTAAGTGTTGTTGGGCCTTCAAGTAGAGCACATGCTCCTCATGTTTGACACCTTATTAGGGGGACTTATATATGTTAAAGTTAAAAATGAAAATAAATAATTATAGAATGTTTAAATTAAAAATGAAAAAATTAATTATTTTACAAGTAAGTAAGTTTATGATATTAAGATCATATTTAGAAATTGTATATTTAATTGTTTTGTATTTTTTTCTTTAACATTATGTTAATATGTAATTGGATATATATAGTTTTTATATATCTTGAGTGGATTTAATGGTTAAGAATATTTGTTTCCTCCTAAGAAACTACAAATTTTGTTTATTTTATGATTTACTTGGAAATCTATAAAAAAAAAATACATTAAAAATTAATTAAAAAATAAATTCTTTCAACAAAATCAAAAAAATATAATTCAATTAATATTATTTAAAATTTTAAACAATAAAATTTTAATAATTATATTGAATTATAAAAATATAAATATTATGTTAGAATTAGATTAATACATTCACTTTGAAGTATACTAAATTTGTTTGTAATTCAATCTGCAAGATAAGATTTTCCAATAGAAATTCAAAAATTAAATATCCGAAGTATTATCTCTATCATGAGAAATTGTTGAATATTGGAACTTAAAAATCTGTGTATAAAAGATAAAAGGATTGTTAAAATAAAAATATAATATATTTTTTTATTTTTTTAAGGATACTAAGTTGTCAAGTACCTTAATATGTTCAATTGCATTAACGCCATAGGTAAGAAATACAAGTATAGATGGCCAAAATCCTGCAAGTCAAAATCAACATCTGGATAGCCCTGAAGAAAGCCAATTGTTAAGGTGGTCTTACAAATCTGACAATTTTGAACGTGTTTCGATGCATCCTTGCACTCATAATCTCTCACTTGGGAATTTTATTCTTTCATCCTTAAACTACATTTCCTGGCAGCCGGTGATCTATGGGATTTGGTGATTGTGGTTGGTTCCATAATTCCTTGATCCATTAACATTCAAAGCCTAAGAGGTGGTTCCAACATCCTTAACGCAGTTTGGGTTTTAAAAAGATGCCTGGGTGAGATCCCAGCTTCAGGATCTGTGGCATCTTACTGCTTCATCATATTTGGAAGTGAAGATGGAAGGAGTACGGATAGCTTCCAAGGAAGAAGAAACTATGGAACTTTCACAGATGGCTTCCAAGGAAACAAAGGAGATAGTTGGAGTTCACAGCGAAGAAGGAAACTCTTATGGAAAAAGCCTTAAGCGGATTGAGGGCTTGCAGGCAAACATTCATGGCAAAATCCTCGAGCGAATTCACTTGACTCCTTAGATTTGGAGTCCAGTAAAATTTCAAGAATGGCTAGTCAATAATCATTTGCATACCGTATTATAAGGGTTGGAGTTTTGAACTTCAGCTAATTAGGACTGTATAGAATTGTTTCCTACTATAAGTGGGGCTGTGCTTTCTATGATTTTTATATATCGCTTCAGGGTGAGATTGAACTTCTAAAAACCTGGGTACAAAAGGATAGAAACATGTGTTTGCACAGTGTTCATGGATTATATAGTTGTGGCAACATTTAGATTAGTTACCATTGTTAGTTGAAACAATAAAAAGTGAAGGTGGTGTTTGGATAATCTGAGTGCGATTGTTGTGTTTTTTTATTTTTCTTTGTAGACCGTCATCGAAATGGTATTCTCGGTGCATAATTTACTCGTTCACTCTTTTGCCCTTCTCAAATTTGTTTCCATTGTTCTTTGGGCAAATGACAATGGTGATGGTATGTGTTTAATGATTTCCAAAGTAAATATTACCTCTTGCTCTCCGTGTTTCTATTTCTGGTATATAAGATATTGTGTCTGGGTATATAAGAATCTTGCTCTCTGTGTTTTTGTTTCTGGTATTTAAGATATTGTATCTGGGTATATAAGAAACTGTGGAGATTGATTAAAATTAGTCGATGTCAGGTGGACCGTTTGCACTGTACTCCTTATATGCCGCCATAAAAAGGTGAGTGTTTCCCAAATCAACAAGCAGAGCAGAGGACAGGGAGCTTTCAACATATAAACTCACCATCCCGAGTAGGAAACTCAAAAGGGCTTTGAAGATAAAAGAAGCTAAGACAATTTTACTTATATTGGACCTTTTTGGTACCTTCATGGTTATTGAATATGGTGTGGTCACTCGGTTATTGAAGATGGTGTGTTCACTCCTTTCATCTGATGTAATAGTAATTACCAATTGTTTATCTCAGATAATAGTAATTAGCAATTGTTTTTTAAGTTGCAAAAAGTACATCATTACTGAAGGGTTAGCAATGTTTTATTTTTAAATTTTGTATTTGAATGATGTAATCTTGAGATTTTGTTTTTAAATTTTGTATTTAATTGATGTATGAGATTTTGTTTTATAATTTTGTATTTAAATGATGTATGAGATTTTGTTTTATAATTTTGTATTTAAATGATGTAATCTTGTTTTATTTTTAAATTTTGTATTTGAATGATGTATGAGATTTTGTTTTTAAATTTTGTATTTAAATGATGTATGAGATTTTGTTTTATAATTTTGTAGTTAAATGATGTAATCTTGAGATTTTGTTGGGAATTTTTTTTGTTTACTACAAAATAAAAATATTAATTTTATTTTGTAAAATAAGAAAAATAAAAATATTAAATAGGATTAATAAAGATAAACAAATATTAACTCTGTGTAAAATAAAAATATTAAATAAAATTAACAAAGATAAACAAATATTAGAGATGTAAAATCAATGATTATGTATTAAATAGGATTAACAAAGATAAATAAATATTAGAAATCGGATCTGTGTAAAATAAAAACGTTAAATAAGATTAATAAAGATAAACAAAAATTAGAGATGGAAAATCAATTTTTATGTATTAAATAGGATTAACAAAAATAAACAAATATTAGAGATGGAAAATCAATCTTTCTGTAAATATATATCGTACAAGAACAAATTGCAAATGTTTAAAGCATAACAAAAACTCCTTTTTCCAAACAAAAATATTAAAATTTGGAAATGCCAATAACTATAGAGTTTGATATATATCGTTCAAGAACAAAGTGCAAAATGTTTAATCTATAACCACAAATCCTTTTTCCAAATAAAATATTAAAATCTGGAAATGTCAATAACCATAAAGTTGTAAGATAACATAAACATTTTTTCCAAACAAAATATTAAAATTTGAAAATGCCAATAACACCAAACAAAATATTAAAATTTGGAAATCCTAATAACAATAGACTTGTAAGATAAAGAAAACTCATATAATTAAAATAATACCAAACAAAATATTAATTTGGAAATGCCAATAACCATAGAGTTATAAGATAACTAACCATCCTTTTTCCAAATAAAATATTAAAATCTGGAAATGTCAATAACCATAAAGTTGTAAGATAACACAAACATTTTTTCCAAACAAAATATTAAAATTTGAAAATGCCAATAACACCAAACAAAATATTAAAATTTGGAAATGCTAATAACAATAGACTTGTAAGATAAAGCAAACTCATATAATTAAAATAACACCAAACAAAATATTAATTTGGAAATGCCAATAACCATAGAGTTATAAGATAACTAACCATAGAGTTATAAAATAACTCAAACTCAGATAATGAAAAGTTAAAAAAAAAAAAAAAAAAAAACTACAATAATCATACAAAGGAAATGCACAAATTGCATGAAAGTTTTATGAGTGATTTGTACCTTTAAATAAAAAATGAAAGTTAATATAATTTGTTTTTAAAGTTTCAAATTACTTATAAAACTAAAAACAATGATCTATTAATAAATAATTAACATTTTAATTGTTTGAAACTTATCACCATATCATAAACTCTGAAAAAACTTCAAAATCTAAAAACAATGATATATTAATAAATAATTAACATTTTAGCTGTTTGAAACTTATCATCATATCATAAACTCAAAAAAAAAATCAAAATAGCATCTAATAGATAAATTGTGAACTAAATATAAAATTAACATTTTCAAACAAAAATAAATATGTAACAGTTTATATAGGACAATATATTTTGATCCCATTTAATGGCAAAGGCTCTTTCTTTTAATGAGGCTAACTATTTATAATAATATTAATAAATATTTTCCACTTAATTCTAAATGCTTATCATTATATTATAAATTCTAATATATTCAAAATTGTAGATAAACAACTAGATTTTTCACATTAAAATTCTACATGAAAAACATTCAAAATTGCATATAAACAACTAATTCACATTAAAATTCTACATGGAGCAACATTTTGACCATTATGATATTTTATTTTTGAAATTTATCATAATATTATAAACTCTAAAAAATTTAAAATAGTATATGATCGATGATTTTGACAATTATGATATTTTGTTTTTGAAATTTATCATCATATTGTAAACTCTAAAAAATTTAAAATAGTATATGATCGATGAATTGTGAACTAACTATAAAATTAACATCTGCACATTAAAATTAAATATATAACGGTTTATATAAGACAATATGCTTTGATCTCATTTGTTCGTAAAGAAAAAAGCACCATGTCATTGCTCTTTCTTTTAATGAGGTTAACTATTTATAATAATATTAATAAATATTTTTCATTTTCCAAACTTAAATTTAAATACTTATCATCATACTATAAACTCTAAAACATTCAAAATTACATATAAATAACTAGATTTTTCACATGAAAATTTACATAGTCATTTTGATAATTATGGTATTTTTATATTTTGATATCATAATATTAGATTATCTTAATATAATATTCTTTGCCAAATTTTATGATCAATATTTTATCATTTATACAATTTTAATTCCATAA
>SNQJ01S0183988.1:0-18924 GCA_010110895.2 Picea sitchensis | reverse complement strand
GTGGAAGGTCTGCACGCAGTTGGTGGACCTCAATTAAAATATATGTATTCATTTCCCTATTCATTCACATGCTATGTATTTATATATGATGTTACATCTATGGTTTTATCTGGATTACTGCATGTATATTTTTACTGTTATTTCTGCATTAAGTTGTGTGATAGCAGAACTCCACAAGAATATGTGTATGTACAGAATGTTAATGTTTAGTCTATAATTGCATTAGATAGATATGTAATTATATATATATGAATATCATGTGTTATCTCTTTTATCCCTGTTAAGTCTTATATGTGAATATTTCCGCAAAGTTATGTGGTGACATGGCCTGGCCTGTTGGTTTAAGGCCAGGAATGACTACAAATTGGTATCAGAGCAGAAAAAAAATGATAAGGTTATTTGGGTAGTGTTACCCGGCCGGGGTCATCGACTGGGGGGGGGAGGTTACAAATTGGTATCAGAGTATAAAAACAATGATAAGATTTTTTGGGTAGTGTTACATGGTCAGGGTCACCGGCTAGGGAGGAAGACGTTACAAAACCCCACCACTCCCAGGGCCTACGCGACCTCCCGGTCTAAGGATCATTTCAAATTCAAGAGTCGAATCATCTCTCGGGCCCTTGTTGAGCCCTCAAAATTGTTCTTCACAGGTTCTTTTCCTTTTTCCTGTGCAAAAATACAAATTCGTGAGGGTTCTAATTCACCAAAAGAGTCCTCCACGTGAATCTAGGCCAAAATTGTGGGCCAAACTTCCCTTTTTTTTGAAAAAATCGAGACTTCAGAGATTCAGGATTCGGGAACCCCAACAAAAATATGCAATGTTCCTCTCGTAAATTACTGCATGTATGATTTTACCGTTATTTCCATTGTTGTGTGGATAGCGTTAACCCACAAGAATATGTGTATGTACGTAATGTTAATGTTTAGTCTATAATTGCATTGATAGATATGTAATTATATATATATGAATATCATGTGTTATCTCTTTTATCCCTGTTAATTCTTATATGTGAAGAGCTCACAAAGTTATGTAGACATGGTTCGCCCGCTGGTTTAAGGCCGAACACCTACAAATTGGTATCGAAAGGTAAAAAAATGATAAGGTTATTTGGGTAGTGTTACCCTACCGGTCATCGACCGGGAGGTTACAAATTGGTATCGTAGTATAAAACAATGATAAGATTTTTGTAGTGTTACATGGTCGTATCACCGCTGGGAGAGGAAGACGCTACAAAACCCCACCAATTCTGTATTTACGCTGACCTCCCGGTCTAAGGATCATTTCAAATTCAAGAGTCGAATCATCTCTCGGGCCCTTGTTGAGCCCTCAAAATTGTTCTTCACAGGTTCTTTTCCTTTTTCCTGTGCAAAAATACAAATTCGTGAGGGTTCTAATTCACCAAAAGAGTCCTCCACGTGAATCTAGGCCAAAATTGTGGGCCAAACTTCCCTTTTTTGAAAAAAATCGAGACTGGGAGATTCGTGGATTCTGGGAACCCCAAATGAAAATATGCAATGTCTCTCTCAACGTCAATTCATGGATCGCTAAATAGCAAAGGGGATCAATGGTCCACAACACCCACCATAATATCATGGTTGGAAATAAATTTGAAATTCCGTGGTTTGTAGGTTTCACCCGCTCCAGCACACTACTCTCTCGGAGCGTCGAATAGGTGAACTCACGAAGGGTCACAATCAACAGTCCACGCATCCTAATGGATGGATGGTTTGAATATATTCCGGGCTTCGGTACTTTGGGTGCCTGCACAACACAACCCTTTATGAATTATGAACTTCAAACTAGTGAAGGTCATATATGCTCTCCATGTGTCCCTCTCTGACTAATCTGTCCAGATCCACTTTGGTCTTCAGAACCTCGGGAGTTTCATATCCTTTTCTCCCAACACACAAACCGGGTCGAACTCGAAGTCCAAAGGGCTTCATGTTTAAACCCGTAAGTTACTTTTTCCAGTCCGGATATTAAAAGGCTCTCGACTCCTCCCAATTGGATCTCATTCGCTCAACCTTCAAACCAATAAACTCTTCCCTCCAAGGTATTTTGGTCTCTATCTCTTCTGAGATATTTTTTTTTTAAGTTACTTCTCGAACCCTCCGGGCGCGACTCCTTGCATCTTCCTGACTTCCGAAGGTTTCGACTTAAATATTTTTCAAAATATCCCACGCACTCCTTGCATCCTCTAGACTTCTGAAAGGATTCAAACTTAGAATTTTTTCTAAAATATCCCTACTCACTCCTTGCGTTTGTCTTCCTTGAGACTTCCTCAACATTTTAACTAAGGGTCGGCCCAGTGCACCCCTTGCACGGGTCTTCTTCAAACTTCTATACTCCATCAGAACTGGTGCACTCCTTGCACTTGTCTTTCCAAAGAATCATGTTATTTATTCCTCACTTCTGAGTCGCATAATAACTTTACCTTCGTGATTCTTTACAGAAATGTGCACTCCTTTGGGTAACTGTGAAGTTTTAGAAGAGAAACAATTGAAAACTTATGCAACATGAAAGGTTCACACACTTAATCATGAAATACACACTCGGGTGTATAAAACATAGAAAACAAAAAGAATAAAATGTACTCAATGAACTCAGAGACAAACAACACCATACATTTGGAATCAAACTTCTCCTCGGGTTATATTTATTCGTAAAATAACGTACATGAGTTCATAAATCTCTCATCTTTTTCTCCACAACTCTCAGCAACAATAAAATAGCTTCATTAACTTTCTACAATGACTTTCAACAAACTTAACAATAATATTCAGTAGCAATAACCATAAACTTAGCAATTTCATTTGGGCATAGATTATATATATTTATATTTAGGCTTCTCGAGCCTTCCCTCCAACTCACCTTAGTCTCTGCTATCATATCATAATTAAAATATTCTCCTACCTAGCCTTCTTACAATAAATGGAAATTACACTCAAATACAAGTTGATGCTCAATATCCGTACAATCGTATCTGCATTAAAGAAAATAAAATCTCCTGGATTGTTTACAATGATTTCAGCCTCAAAACATTTAAAAAGGTCTTTATTTACAATGCTTTCAAAAATTTAAGTTGATGCGCCCTCCTTGGGTTCGAAACCAATTTTAAAAATGCACGTTGAATGTTGAGTTGTCCTCCACTTGTCTTATTTGAATGTTGATGGCGATGTTCTCAGATCACAATTCTATAGAGAAAAATATTCATGGACTCTTGTCCATGAGTTCTTGTATTGTTCTCTATTTCCTGATATTGAATATGACTATTCTAGATGATCTTTCCACTTAACCGGATACTAAAAATAAATTTTCCTCCTGGTCTCCTTAGCAATCCTCTGATCTATAATCTTATCCATCTAGCTTCGTTGTGGGTATATGTTGCTCTAATCGACCTCCTCAATTCATTTGTTCCTCCTCCTCTTGTATCATCCATTCTGTAAGGGTACATGTTTTCTACATTGAATATCAATGATATTCCAATGTCCTCTCTGAAATTCAATCTCATAAGCATTTGCAGCAAAATTTATGAGGATTTTACATGGTCCCATGTCCTATCTTCAAATTGTTATATGTTCATTTTGGAAATCTTTCCTACCTCAGGTGTGTTAATACTTTATCTCCCACTTCGAAATGAACCTCCCTTATTTTCTGGTCTACTCTGTTCTTGTATCTATGGTTGTTATCATGTAGCTATCTTTTAATCTGATCATGCAATTCTCAAGATCTCCGTAGGGCAAAGTATTTTTTCTCCGCATCTCCATAACTCATCTTGTCCCAAACTCCTCAACTCTGAGAGTCCTCTTGGATGGATTCCATATACTATATGGATTAGTCTTTTACCAGTACTCCTGTTTGGTGAATCATTTTATGCAAACTCTGCTTTTAGCGTAATTTGATCCCACTAAATGTGATAATTAAGTGACTAAAATCCTCAACAAATTCCTAAGACTTTGATTTCTACTGTTCCCAAGTATGTCCATATGTTTGAGGATGATATGTTGAACAAAGATAAATTTGTCCCTGCCTTTCTACACAAATTCCTCCAAAAGTGTCCCACAAATTTGGCGTCTCTGTTTGAGACTATACTGGGAAACCCATGTAATCTCACGATATCTTTGAAAAACAAACTTTCTATATGATTAGCATCATTGGTTTTGTGACACGGTATTGAAATGTGAAATCTTTGAAAATCTATCAACCACAACAAATATGGAATTACTCCCTTTCGGGTTCTGGGAAATCCCGTAACAAAATCCATGCTAATAACATCCCACCCACTGCCTAGAATAGGTAATGGATTATATAATCATGAGTTTTGTTGTTTTCCTTTTGCATGCCTGCATTCTCAGATCTAGGTCCATGAATCTCTTCATCGACATCATACCTAGCTAATGGTATGAAGAACTCAGTTGCGCATAAGTTTAATCATGGCCGAAAATTCCATCCAATCCTCCACTATGCTTTTCCTTCAACATATTGTCTATCATCAAATCATTTAAGGATACACAACCAATTTGAACAACAATCCATCTTGGATCGACACTCCATCCACTGAATTTTGTTCCTTAGCAAAGGGTTCTCACAATCTTCATAGTTTTAAAATCCGGGATATTCTGGTACATCTCAGTGTTCAAATCCCAAGGTTCCACTTGAAATTTTGCAAAATCAAAAATCTAACAAGCTCAAAGTATTTGCAAATTTGTTAGCAGTTCCAGTGATATGTTTGATAACAAAAGTAATTTTGCATGAACTCCCACCCATTTGTATGTTCCCCATTCAACTTCTTTGTTTGGTTATAAACTGTAAATCTTGGTTGTCTGAATACAAGATAAACTCCTTCGAGATAAGATAATTTCTCCATTTCTTCAAGGTTTGAATCACAACATAAAATTCAATATCATATGTGGAATACTTCTTTCTCTGATTATCATTCAAGCCAATTTAAATATGACATGATTATTGTCTGATTGAACCGCTACCAATGGATAATTTTAATCGGTGCATCACATTTAACTTGGAAACATTCTTCAGTACCCAGAAGAAACTAAAATTGTTTGTTCTCGTTATCTTCAACACCCTAAATACTTTCTTAGCTTCCTCTATCCAATTAAAATATCCATGTTCCTTATTTATGGTGTCTAGTATGGGTGCACAAATGCTGCTAAAATTTTACATGTCAAAAATCGCCAACCTGTGCAAACTTTTACTCAAACACGCCCTGAGAAGGCTTTCAATTTCCCTCACCTTCTTTTGATCCATCTTCAACTCATTCTAAGAGATCACAAACCCCATATTTTTTGTCTTCATGAAAGAACATTTTTTTAGATTCACCAATAGCTTCTCTTGTTGCAATCTCAACACTATATTTAAGCCTCAAATGCTCTTTTTCAGTCTTACTGGAAACTAGAATATCATCCAAATACACAATCACAAAATTAATAATAAAATATTTTATGTACTTCATTCATCAACCTCATAAATGTGGCTCTTGGGGCATTGGTTAAGCTAAATGGCATAACTAACCACTCATACAATCCTTCAAAACAAACGAAGGGTTTTGAATGTTGTCTTCCATTCATCTAATTCTTCTCTCATCCTTATCTCCTGGTGATAGCCACTCTTTCAAGTCTTCTGAAAAATTTTCCACTCAAGCAATCCATCAAATCATCCATTCGTAGTTGAAATCTATACATGATGGTTATCTTGTTGATAGCTCTTTGAATCTGCACACCTCCATCCTCCATCTTTCTTGACTCAACACAGCTTATACTGGCATTACGGACTCAAAATTTCACCAAACCTTTATCCAACAATTTTTGGACTTGATTCTTGACCTCTCATTCTCTTGAGGTGTCAACTTGTACGCTTTAGAGCCTGAAAACTTGCTCATGGAATAAGGTTGATATGATGACCGATAATTCTTACTTAGAGGTAAAGTGTGAGGTAACTCATCTACCACAATATCAATAAACTCATCCAACAAATCTTGGATTTCTACAGAGTACCATATCCATATAAGTGTTCGTATGATAACTCTTGGCTTCCTTAATACAACAAATTGTATTTCTTTTTCCTTCTTGACTTATTTCAAGATTTCCTCTTCCCACTCATGAGAAATATTCTAAGACTAGCTTCTTCCTTGATTCATTTTTCTTCTATTGGAAACAACATATGCTTACACCCATTCTTCTCAAGGGTATAGGTATTTTTTTCTCCCGCCATGTATGACATTCATGTCATATTTCAACAGTCTTCCCAAAAAAACATGACAATTTTTGTTGGCGTAGGGTAGACCTAGGGTTCAGCTCCAAGATCAGCACCAACAAGCCCTAACTATTGGCCTCCCTTTAGGGCTACACCTCCACGTAAACATGTACCCCACCCAAAGAAACTATGGGGGGTTGCGTGACGTAAATAAATCTACAACTAAGGGAAATATCAAGTGGACTGGAGACTAGAACAATACAAGATGCATATATCACTTATCAACTTAGATCTATTCCATACATATAATGCAATAACAATATATCAAGGAAAAATAACATAGTATCAATCACACACACAAGACATATATATGTGGTTCCTCTCTCTAGGGCTACCCCTACTTAACCGTGGTTTTATGATACATGAAAGCATATAGTTCTAATTTGCACTCTTAACCAACATATATTATCTCTTTCTCTCTATCTCTCCCCTCCTTTGCACACCCAACAAGTAGGGTCGATCTTCGTATCTAGTTGAAGATCTTAATACCATAAGGCTCTTTCACTCATCACTTCTCTCTCATATGATAACAATCACTCACATCAACAATACAACTAGATCAATACTAGAAACAATGACAACTCCAACCCCAGTCCCTCTTGACCTTTATTTATACATTACAATAGCTCACCGACATCCTTAGGTCAAACCTAGGTGTCAAAACCTAGATACTAAAACTTAGGTGTCTAAACCCTAGGTCAACTTGACCCAATGCTTAGAGATTCGCCACTGTCTTCCTTCCTTCTCATGTGGTGTGCCCAAAGCATCTAATAATGGTTTTTTCTTCTTGCTAAGTTGTCCACAATCCTTCTTCTCCTTGACTTGTCATCCTGACTTCGGCCAACGCCTTTCTTTCGTATTTCTACTTCGCCTTTTTTGCTCTTTTCTCACTTTGACCTGCATCAGCTTGTTGTGTCTTCCTTAATGCATTTATCGCTTTGCCTTTTTCTTCCTTGATATTCACTTTCTTCCATGACCAAAGGCCAACAATTTCCATGGGTATAACATCACACATAATTTCATCTCTATAACCACCTATTTTATATTCAACTTTGCATTGTCCACTTACCATTACTTGGTGTCCTTTACGAAACCATGATACCTTGTACGCTGGGCTTTGGATGTGCAGTTGTCTTTATCTCCAATTTTTCCACCATATTTGTGGATACCATATTATCAGTACTCCCACTATCTATAATCACCTTTCATACCATGTCTCTGGTATTGCAAGCGCTCAACAAATTGTTTCTCCGAATCGGTTCTCTGCTCTTTCTCTCGGTTTAAGGAGAACTTTCCTCATCATGAGGGATCATCCTTCCTCTGTTGCTTCTGCCTTCATTTATGCTTCCACATTCCTCTTTTGCACTTCAGAAATGTGATTTTCTTTGCCTCCTTCTTTCTTCTTCTCGGAACATTCCCAAGACATATGCCATGTCTTTCCATAAGAATAACATTTTATCTCTCCACCTATGCCTCTTCCTCTTCCACCATCTAGGAAAGAACTTCTTCCACCATATTGTATTCCTATGGAACTTACCCCTCTTTCTGCCTAACTGTGGTACTTTCCAGCTTCTACTCTAGGCTTTTGGAACTTTTCTCTGACAATGCCTCTTCCTCAATTAGATTCTTTCTCCGTTCGATGGTTTTTGGTCAACTTTTCCTCCTCACCGTGGATTCGATAAGCATCCTCCATTCTTCATTGTCATGTTGGATATCATATTATCATATTGAATATCATCTCAAGCCATTAATATACCTGCCAAACTTTTCATCATCTCTCTCCTATGTCTCTTTCTCTTATGTTCGGGCTTAGAACTCTTTCGTGTACTCCTTTTAATTTAAAAACCTTCGTCTCAAATTATGCAATTTTATGAATAGATTTATTTGATAATATTTGGGTATGTATTTAGCTTTTAACTTAGCTATCGTTCTATCACAACTCTTAATATTCAACTTACCTTTGCATCTTCTAACATCTTGCAATTCGTCCCACCATAGAATTGTGTGTCCCTTCAATCTGGTCACAACATGTTTTTCCTTGTTTTCACTACCATCAATCTCCCTCATAATCAAAGTACTCCTATCCAAATTACTTCTATCCAATTGATCACCTCTTTTTCCATTATCCAAATTGCCTTCATAGATTCAGACTTCCATTTTTCTCTAGCTCCCATTTTAACAACAGATCTCAGCAGTCATTTTCTGCCACTTGTTCTTCCTCAGAAATCCTTTCTACTTAAATATCTTTCACTTCCTCACCATCAAGTCACCTGCCAGACAATCTTTCTCTCAGAAAGCAGCTCTATGGACAAATCTTGCAAGAAGTCATGCCTCATCTCTTCTTCCATGTTGTATTTGCTGTGTCTATCTTTGTGTCTCTGGCATGGTTCCAATTTTATTTCACACGAGCTTAATTCAGTTCTCCGATACCACTTGATGCAAAACCCCATTAGTCCCAGGGCCTGCGTGACCTCCTGGTCTAACGACAAGCCAATTCGAGATGAATCATCTCTCAGGACCCTGTTGAGCCCTCAAAAATATTATTCACAGGTCCTTTTCCTTTTTCCCACATGAAAATTCAAAGTCGTGAGGGTTCTAATTCACCAACAGAGTCCTCCACGTGACTTTGGGCCAAAATTCCCTTTTTTAGAAAATTGGGACTTCAGAGCTCCCGGATTTGGAGAGGTCCAACAACAACACGCGACGTTCCTCCCAAACACCAAATTCATGGATCACTGAATAGAGGAGGGGATCAACGGTCCATAATGTTGCATCTCAATGGTGTTACACATTATTTTGGTAACCCCAATGATCCATTGACAACATGTGTTCATGTTCCCATGAAAATATAAAAGAGTCTTTCTCCATGAGGAAAGTGGATCATCTTTCTCTCAAACCCTACATGAAGGTCATCAGATACACTATACAATGTGGTGCTAATGATGCCTAATAATTGCTCCTTGCTCTGTTAGTTATGACTGCAGGTTGCACTATACTTAGGGTGCAACGATGTCGAAAGATAAGGAAAAGTTAAACTTCACACAATTTCTAGAAGATGAGGTGGTTTCCAAACGCATTTGGATCTTACTCGCTTTCTTGATTTGGTGGGATCATCCTAGTCTCCTCAACCATCTCTCTCTTTCTCATACCACCTTAAAGAGAACCTCTCGTTGAAAAGGCTAAGCATGAAAAGGCCAAGCATGAAAAGACTAAGCATGAAAAGGATAAAGCATGAAAAGGATAAGATTGAATAGGCCAAGAATTGTATGGAGAATTATGCATTAGATCATGCTTGAGAGCCCCATTACCACATCAAGTTATTGGGGATATTCTTCATTCAAGTTGGAGTAAAGGTATGTGTTGGATCAAAGGGACATCGGAAGGGGACCCTGCGACATCAAGGATTTGGTTGTAATCTCCACTTCATTACTTAATATGATAGAGCAATATGTTTCTTTCCCCATAAAACTAGTCTGCTTTTATTGTATGATTCCCCATCACATGCATAAGTTCTTTGTTGAGTACATTGTGTTTCTTTCTTTCACCTTTGGTTGGTTTGTGTTCTTGCAAACTCAATACAAGAGAATTAGCGGAGATAGGATGGCAAATGGAAAGAGGAAGCTTACATTTAAAGGTATGTTTCCATCTTTTTAATTAGTAAACTCAATGATTAGAACTTAGGGAAAAGTTTCATGTCTCCGCGTGGATGTTTTGTTTTAGTTTCCAAGTGGGACCTAGGGAGACTATGAGAACCAGATTATCGATTAATCCTATAAAAAAAATTGGCGACCATACCGCTAGACACGACTTCTCTTTTGGATTTTTTCTTTTCACATTTGATTTTAGCCCCGCCTTTTTATTGAATTACCTTGAGTTTGTGGGCTTAATTCATCTGACTGGTCCGAAAGTCCACAGATTTTTGCCTTTTCTCCCACTTCTTCCTCAATATGATCATCCCACTGTATCTATACAATCATCCCCGATGACCTCTCCTGTCACATCCTTCAGGTAATCCAGACGCTATCAAAGACTATGTCCTACTAGTAGCCTACGATGAACTTTCCTCGTCGCACTGTTCCCTACCGCCACTGCGGACGACTGATTTGTTGGAGTGAGTCATTTTTTATTTTTCCGCCCATTTTTTACTTAGTTTCCTGCGGGGGACTTCTGATACTAGTGTTTGATTGATTTGTGAGTTTAAATCTTTCCTTTGATTGGTTTTAATGGATTGAAAGTCTTTCTTTGTAAATTTTGGTGTTTTGCTTTTGATTCTTTTCGCAAGGGTATAATCTCTCGATCTTGATCTAAGTGCTTGTTGACAAAGGGTATCTTATTTACTTGCGGTTTTGGATTTATTTTGATTTCCAGGTTGTTTGTTGACTAAGAAACATTTTTTGTTTCCAATTTGACAAAAATCTTTCAATCATTTCATTTTGTCTACATTATGAGTTTGATTTGGGAATTGTGTTGAATGTCTTGATTTTCTTGGATTACGATTTATTTTTTTTCATTACATCTCTGATTTTGTTTGAAAAGGAAGAGTTGAAATCATTTATTCTTTTTAGTAATATTTCATAAGAAAATTATTTCATTCAAAATACTTGAGAACATTGGAAATTTTTATAGTCTTTGATTATTTGGAATTGTGTTCATTCAAGAAATGAGAAATAGTATTTCGTAGCATTTAGGCCAGATAAAATACATTCTCCCCACTGTAATTAGAGTTAATCGAATTGAAAGATTGCACATTCATCTCTTCTTGCATTTTATTGGGTCAAGGTCACAACCTCACTGGCCATCTCCATATCCCTTTTGAGTAAACAACAACTTTTAAAAATACAATGTAATTCTAAAATTTATTACACAACTTTTATTTTCTAGAAATTCTCTTTCACCAACATTAGCTAGATAGCTCTTTGGAATAGGTTGTAAGGCACTCCTAAAGCACATCAAAAAACATAGTAGTATCTTGTGATAGGGAGATTTAACCAATTGCTACATTTCTTTGTCCCGGGAAGCCCTTCTCACATAAGGGTCAAACCCGAGGTTGCATTAAGACTAGTAGGTTACCTTCACCCCATTTGTTGGTCTTGGTGTGAGATTGCACGTATTATTAGGGGTCACTTGAAGGTATACCCATGATTATGTGTGGATCCTTTCGAAGTTGATTTTCGAAGCTAGATACCCTCGCTTTGAGCTGGAACGACTGTCGATTGTTTCCCCATGCATCATTGTTGTAGTTGGTAACCTTAGTATCCTATATCTTTAGGGTCTTACACTAGGTGACTGTGGAGGGGAAAGTCTCACGGTACCTAGAATCGACAAGTACAAACTCTCACTGGGTTCTTTTGAGGTATACCCACGACATGTGTGGGAGCTTGCACCGGTGTAATCTGCTAAGTAGGTCAATGTAACTTTTCCACCCACTTGTATCCATCCTTCTTGTTTGAATTCATGACGTTGGATTCACCACCAACTAGTGAATTTGAAATAAGAAGGTTTGTTTTGTTTGGTTTGATTTCTAGATTTTATTAGTGATTGTTGTTTATTTTAGTTGGTCATGCGGTAGTTCTTTTCGTTTCATTTGTCTGCCAACACCGCCTTCGCCATTCAATGATGGCGATTATCTGGAATATCTGGAAGGTTACCTTCCTTTGTTTCCCAATTCACTAGAAGGCTCTCATGAGGGAGCTCCCAATAACGAAGTAGCTTCACAAGTTGGAAGTTCACACTCTTTAGAGGGATTCAAAATAGTCTCGGATTCTTTAGAGGCATTTCTAGACTTCAATCCGTTATTGATTATTAGACAAGACACACGTTTTCTCCGAATGAATTCATCAAGAGAACTTGTTATTGTTGACAAAACTGGAGTACCTACTGGACCTAACGCAAGATCTGGAGTAGACGATCCACTTTTCAAAGTGAATCATTTAGAACCTCGGCTCACACTACCGAAATTTTCAATCCTAGCTCTGCCTCCCATGACAGTATGTGATCTTTATGGCAACCTAGGGTCAAGTCCTGACCAACATATGGCATCACAAGTGCTCTAGACATATGTTAGTTATACGGTACCTTTAAATAACTTTACTGGTACAACCAGTAGTGTCACCAAAGTATCAAACCAATTGTTGGTTGGTTCTCAAAACTCCTACCTCTAGATGGCTCCATTCTACTATGGTCCCACATGCTACGTAATTATTTCTACCAAAAAATGTGGTTATCACTCAAGCTCTTATTGTCACACCACTTCCTCTTAGACCAAATACATCACTTCCACCTAGGTATAACGCTTTGAACACTTCAATTGCTATTACTATTCAGAATCCATCCGAAGGGTCCATAATTTTTGTTCCTCCTAGGTATAATGCTTCCGTAAATGGCTTGTTCCTCACTCACCAGCTCTTCCGAGGGCCTTACGCCCCTAGTGGATCCAATCCACTTAGAGGCACCATTCATTTTTTCACTTTTGGTTTTCATATTCCCGCTATACGACCTATTGGGAAACCTCAAGTTGGGGGAAACCCGTTGGGGAAACCTCGACAGAAAACTCTCAACTTTCTAGGGTGCAACTCAAGTTGGGGTCCAGCAACCCACCATGGAAAAACGTACATGTTACCATCTCAACCTTGAATATTCCTTTCCAAGGGAACATAAATAAACTAGTTGGAGGGAAACATCCTCAAGCACCTTTGTTCCTCCCCATTTTCGGCCAACCGCATCTGTGTTATATGAATCCTACTTTGGGTCCTGGATTTCAATATAACGCTCTCTTTCCAAGGGAACGTACTCTAATCAACTCCAACCCTATTGGCTATTTTCTCCCAAAACCTCCACAACCAACTGTCTAGATCAGTTTAATTATTTTGCAGATCAAGCACGGTCCCATCGGTACAATTCCACGGACTCCTCCTCAAAACTACTAGTTCCCACAAGTGAATAGAGAGTTTCCTTTCCGCCACCTTTGGATTTCCACTGGATTTGTATAGGATATTGAACTATCCTATTTTAGACTCTCCTTATTGGCCTTTCATCCCGTACCCAAAATAACACTGCCTAACATTCCTAAGTTTGATGGTCGACCTAGAGAGGACCCGGATAATCATGTTATGGCTTTCCATATTTTGTGTTCTGCCTAACTCATTGATGATGACTCATTAGATTGCTAATTTTCCAACTCTCACGTGTTTGGCGTTAAATTGGTACATTGAGTTACCAATTCCAGGTTTCTTCATCGAATTTAACACCCTAGCCATGGATTTTCTAACGATTATCAATTGCCTATTTGTTATGAGACAGAACCTAGATTTTGAGTTCTTTTTATAGGAATCTTCTTCCACTCATATTTCAGATGACATCCATGAGCGGAGGAGGAGAAGATGGTTAATCAAAGTTCCCCTTCCTAATCAACTGTTGTTCGAGTGGTTTACCAAATCACTCATTGGTCGTATTTCCCGTGATGTTTCCATGGGTGGTGTTTTCATTAAAGAGCAAGTGATTAGTCGTCAGATCGATCTCTGCTTATTCGCGAACTGAACACTTTGTATGACTTAATCCCCGATGCTCCTCGTCCTTCCATGAATCCTACCCTAACACATCCAATAACTTCTCATGTTGTTGATGGTGTGATCGGGATATCATGCCGACTCCGGCCCACAAAGTGTTAGTCACACAAATCCTAAATCTAATAATTAATGTATTAAAAATACTTCTTCTCCTACTCCTTCCTCCGGTAAGAATGTCGAAGTTAATTTGGTCCAATCCCCACCTACTAGGGAAAATCAAAACAAAAAATAAAGGGAAGTGTAAGAATAAGGAAGATAAAACTAATAATCAACAAACTGAAAATCCCAAAAAGCAACCTGTTGATGATAAGGATAAACGTAAACTCCCCGACATCCTGTCTCATTTGTGGTGATGATCATTACACCTAAGATTGTCCATGATACCGGAGGTTAATAAGTTCCTCCATATCAGGGAAGCCCTACACCCTCGCTACCTTTTACAACCTTTCCCTTCTCAGTAGTAATCCCAATTGGTCATTCATGACCAATCTTCCTTCTACCACATCCCATGTCCCATGTTTACCGATGACTCTAAAGAACAAAGTTGCGCCGCAACTCTAGCCGTAGGATTATTCTTATAGAAGGGATAAAGTTGGATAATTTACCACCTTCATTGGTTCAAACTCCTCCCTACTCTTCACCTCCAAACGATCCTCTCCATCTCGAACAATACCGGCTCTAGATATAGTTCTTCTCCCTCCTTTGAAGGGCATTGTTCGAAAGTTGTCGTTTAACCCTCATGCACATGCTGCACAAAACCAAAGTATTGTCGAAGACCTTATGCTAGCACCTTCTGCGATGTCGGATCTCAAAGTCCTTCAAAGTTATCCCACTCTCAACCAAGGTTTAAACTATTGGTGGAATTAACCCCACGTAATACTACTTAATAATCTTTGACCTCGAATATCACTGCCCAAGGCTCTCCTCAAGAAGCTGCATCCGCAAGTTGTCATTGAAAAAGAATATCTATAGAACCTCTATTGATGAAGGAGCCTCGACTTAAGTTATGTCTGTCACTTGTTGGAAAACCATTGTCTCTCCCACCCTTACTAAGTCACAATACCCCATAATAGCTGTGTTTCAAACCTTACATTATTATTCCCTCATTGTCTATTACATTAAAGGTAAATCGGTCAATGTCGAGGTTGAGATCTTCGGCGTAACTCTTGATTACAACCTTTACTTGGCCATAAATGGATTGATTCCATGTGTGCGCTTAAAATTACCCTTTTCTCGGTAGGTTACGCGTACCAAGGAAAGGTCATCATTGTTGACAAACTAGCCTTCTTTAATGTTTATTCATGTATTGGAAACATACACGTTATCTCAAAGATAGATAGATCCTAGCTTTATGGAGAATAAACAAGATGGGTATTTTGAAATATTCAATCTCGATGGGTACATTCCCAATCCCACCACTTGATATTTCTCCTCCTTGTGTTTCCTCGACAATATGATTTCCACCACTGCTTGTGAAATCCCTGAATCATATGACCCATGGATAGTACCCATCCTCGCGGATCATCCTCATTACAACAACCAAATTGCCTTAAGTCCGGTTGAATCTGCTTATCAAGCTATCCAATCGACACCCTCCCTCCTTCTCCGCGGATACATTCCGACTATTTCACGTGATAATTTCCACTGATGAGATGATCATGTCAGCCATGTCTATGGAATTCATTGGACCCATGTATCATCGCTCCATTCTCTTCCTAGAACATGACACTATAGAGAGCTACCAACAATGGTCGACAGAGTCGAAACCCGTTGTTGTTATTTATTTTGTTCATGAGTCAACACACAATGACTTGTATGAAGGGAAATTGAGTAACATTTAACCTACCATCCCTCTAGACATATCGATTAAACTTGGAGTCATGGATAATGTTCATATCAGGGCCTCATGTTCTATTGATGGAGTCCACACTTATAAACTCTTTCCAAGAATTTCTATGACGCTTTCAATCGAGTTATGAAGAATTCTAGGTATCAATCCTGATATTGTTTTGCATGATATTAAGACTCTATCTAGACACTAAACCAAGCATTTACGTAGACTTCACCCAATATCCATGTAAAGCCACTGCTTTCAATATTGAATTAGAGAAACTTCTTAAATTCGGCTTTATTTATCCTCAGTCTCTAATCGATTGGGTATCCAATCTTGTTAAGTGGTAAATAAGAAGAAAGGTACCATCCATCGCTTGTGTAGATTATAGGGATATAACAAGCACGGCGAAAATTATCCAACCCCTTTCATGACCGATTGTTGAATACCGGTGACGTAAGAGAAATATTCTCCCCGATGGACGGCTTCCAAACTATATAATCAAATTAATATTTTACCAAATGATCAACACAAGATCGCTTTTATTTGCCCTTGGGGAACCTTTGCGTACTGAATTACCTTTCGGTCTAAAGAATGTTTATGAACTTCAACATGCTATGTATTATGCTTTCCATGATACAAAGCACATCGTACAACCCTATATAGACAATCTACGGCATTCCATCTGTCAGTCAATATCACCCTAAGACATTTACTGGCCATTTTCCCACGTTGTCGATATTATCAGATACTGCTTGGAACCCACACAAAAACAAAATTGTGTGGAGTCCGACTGACTTATGGGTTTTATTGTGTTCATAATAATGTGGATTTGAGTAGACCCTTTGAAGGTTGAGGTGACTCTTAATCTACCTCCTTCCACACTACACCAACTACAAAGTTTGCAAGAGAAAGCACTTTCAATGACAGTTTCATTCCAAATTATGATCAATTAATGAAAGGATTCACTCGCTACTCAAGAAAGGTTACAACTTTCTATGGGACAACACCGCAACCAAAGCTTTTGAATCTTTGAAACTCTCTTTAACCCGTACACCACTACTACTTCCACCTGATTATAGCCGATATTACTTCCTCTACTTAGTCATTTCGACTCTCTACCATTTCCATGTATTCATTCCATGAGGGATGATTTGGTAATGGCGATGAACATGTGATATACTATCTCGGTAGAGTCTCACCTAATAATGAAACCAAATACTTACATGTGGAGAAATTGGCCTTGGAAGCTGTTCAATTTGTTCAACAATTTCATCACTACATCTTTGTTACGCTAGACCACTATTATTTCGATTGCAACCCCATGCAACATCTCCACTGGACAATTGCTTGGGGGAAAGTGCTCCAAATGGATTTCTATTCTTTCTAGGAGTTTGACTTAGAATTTGAACGCAAGTAAGTCAAAGAAATATTTGATTTTTTCCAAATTGATATGTGAACTTCCACCTAGACAAATGTGGTAGATAGGATTCTCATATTAATCCCTTTTTCTCATTTTTGATGATGTATGGTACGAAGATATTATCATTTATCTCCGGACCCAAACTTTCCTGCCCCACCTTTCTAGTATAGATCTAAGATCATATGGGCCGAAGTATCGCTTTCCACAATACATCATCCTCGTAATAATTTCCTTTTACCACCGGTGGTATTGAATCCATTTTTGACGATGCCTTTACCAATGGCGAAGTTGAGAAATATTTGAATGACTGCCACCTCGGTATACGTGGAGGTCATATGTCTAGTACGCCACTTCCCAAAAAGATCTTACTTGTGCCAGTTATTTCTAGCCTTCACTATTTAAGGATTGCATTGATCACATCCATAAATTTTGGAGTTACTTCACAATAACCTAGGATTTCTTTTCCTAAGGTTTTTATTTGTTTATTAGTCATAATTAGTCATTATTTAGTCTCCTATAGTTTTAGGGGAGAATATTCCACCCAGATAATGGCCTCTCTTCAGCTGACACTTTAGTTTGACTAGTTGAGTTGAGTTTAGATGTTGCATTGGGATCATCACCATGCAACATTGGGATCATCACTAATGTAGGACTCCATCTTGGTCCGTCGAATTAAAGAAGTCACTTCTATGGCCTCGGGCAGCGTTCCTAGGGCATGGTATTCCAAGATGGACTCCTACCGTTGTCACGTAATTCTTGTATCGCTGTAACCAACCCAATGTATACATGCTCGTGACGGTTAGATTCAATTTCTACTTTTAGTTATGTATGTTGATGATTTGTTGATCAATCACAGTCAGTCCTCAAAGGATTGTTGCACCAAGAGGATTTTTCATGACAAGTTTTTGATGACAAACATGAGTCCTCTACACTTCTTCCTTGGACTTGAGATTAGTCAGAATGCATCAAGCATCAAACCGTTCAAGCCGAATAAGATCTCCTTTTGAGAGATTTCACATGACAGACTGTAAGTCTACTCCAAATTATTTCCTATCAGGAGTCAAACTAGAGGATGGCGGGAGACTCCATTGACTGACAACACACACCTGCATTTACATCTAGTGGGGAGCTTGTTTTATCTTACACACTCTAGAACGAACCTCTCGTATGTGGTTGGCGCAGTTTCCAAGTTCATGAAGGAGCCACATGAGCTACATTGGAGTCGCTGCAAAGTGTATCCTTCGATATGTACAGGGAACCATCACCTTTGGGATTCATTATGCAACAGACTCTACATTAGATCTTATTGGTTTTACTGATTTCGACTGGGCTGGTGATAGCATTGATCGCAAGTCCACATCTGGTTACTCACTCAGTCTTGGTTCTGGGCCTATCTGTTGGTCGAGCAAGAAGAAAGTTACCATTTCTCTATCTTCAGCCAAGGCAGAGTACAAAGGGGTAGTTAACATAACCATTCAGGCTATGTGGCTACAACATTTTCTCACTGAATTGGGAATTCAGTTTCATCGGCCGATTGTCATTTGGTGTCACAACCAAAGCACTTTGAAGTTCTGCAGTGATCCAATTCAGAGGAAGCAGACGAAGCACATCGAGATCCACATGCACTACATCTGGGACTTAGTACACAAGGGGATCATCGACTTACATTTCTATCCTTCAGCAGAACAAACGATAGACATTTTCACCAAGACCTTCACTGAGAAGAAATTCCATTCTCTGTGAGGTCGTCTTGGAGTGAAGGACACAGTTGCCTAGCAACTATAGTTCTTATTTTTACATACATTGTACCTTGAGGGGGGGTTTTCCCATGAGG
>SNQJ01S0183987.1:0-32896 GCA_010110895.2 Picea sitchensis | reverse complement strand
CCAAAAACCTAACCCTAGGAGATGAAGCGCCAAAAGTCATGTGGGCCCCATTTGGGTAAGTGAGTACATCAACTTCCCGGGGTCGTAACTTTTGCATACGATCTCCATTTTAGGCGTGTGACAGCTCGTTGGAAAGGTATTGTCGAGGAGATTCATTTTTGGGGATCAATCATTCCTTTGACTATAATTAAGAACCTCGATCTTGAAAAACCTTCATTTGGACGCTCAAAATGACCCGAGAAGTTAAAACCTGCTAAAAATAGTAAATTGCCAAAATTGCCAGAAACATGTTTTGGGCCAGTTGGAGAAGGTGGGCGGCCACCAATATCCACCTGGATCAGTTCCAATCCAGCACAAAGAATGAGTAATACATACACATCTTCTAGTTGATACTTCGTGCAACCTGTGCTGCCAATGTTCAAGTCCTTCCTCCGAGTCTGATGCACAAGAGATAATGTTTCTCCAACTAAGCGCACCATCTACAGTAGGGTTGACGTAGTCATCCATGTGTGCGGTCATATTATACATGTTATCAATTTATTTTCTCATGGGTTCCACATACCTTCTTTCCTCTGTAGGGTCTAAGGGTGTAGTGACTTTTAAGCCTCCTCCTTCAAAAATCATTTGTCTCTTCTTCAAATTAATAATCGTCTAGTTGTCAAAGTCCCAATCCAGTCGAAGCAATGCTCGATACGACCAACTATTGTCCACAATCTCAATGAATTCAAATTCAGCTACACTATTCACTCCATCCATGTTAACATGTACTCCTACCAATGTACCGATTGGTATTATCTTATGTTGATTAGCTAATCTTAACTGAACATTCAACCAAACTAAATTAGGTGTCCCTATCATTTCCCACGTTTGTCTTGTAATTTTTTTTATGTTCGATCCTAAATCCAAGATGACATTATCCATATCATATTCTCCTACCTGCCCACTCAATCTGAATTCTCTGTTTGTCCTCTTCTTGCGCAATACTTTGTTCACTTCTCTCTGTGTCGTAGGTATTTCTCTGTCTAGGTTGTATTGATTAATCATCTCGTGCAACACGTTCAATGGTGTTTTGTCCTACATCAACTCTAAACAAATATTTAGAAAGTATTTCAAAGTATTTACATTTTTTACTCACCTTTATGGAATGGTGCGGTCATAAACCGACGACATATCATATACTGGTGGCGTATTTGACGTATATGCTATCCAATCCGGTCCTAGTATCTCTTTCCTAGATTTATGATATATCTCTTTCTCTTTCTGTCGATTAAATTTTGGCATAGGCTCAACTGCTTTCCTTATCCATTGCTCAACCCCCTTTCATTTTTTTTTCATGTATGGTCAAATTCTCGTTCCTCCACACGTAACGATTGCTACTCTGGGATGATCATCACATTCCTCAGCTTCTATCATCTGTATATTCTTATTGTAGTTCTGGTTTTGATTTTGGTTCCTTCTTTCTTTCTACTTCACTATCAATTGAGGACAGTCTTATGTCACATGGTCTAATGCTCTGCAATACGTGCACATCGTCCTGGTTGATTACTATTATAACAAATTATTGGTTGTGTGCCTCCTCGACCAAATCCTCCATGTCCTCGGTCTCTGTTGAATCCTCCTCATCCACCCTAGTTAAATCCTCTTGGAGTATTATATTGTGGGATCCCTCCTTCCGCTGCGAAATTTTCCTCTTGGATTTTGTACGCATCAAAAGTGAACTCTTTCATTAGGTCGAATGCATGCAAATCATTCTCATCGTGTCCTATAAATTTGCAAAAGTTACAAAAAAGTTTCCTAGGCATACTCTGGTACTTCTGCAGTAAGGGACAAGACGTTAGATGATGTCCCCATGTTTTGCATATTTCAAAATATCCCACTCCTCCTGCTAATGGGTTTGGTGCTCCTGTGGCCATATATTGTACAAATGTTGGACATTCTTCCTTACAATGACCTTCTATCTTACATGTAATGCACCAAACTTGTTCACACTTTTCCTTTTCCTTAATTATCTCTGGAAACTGAATTTTCAGCGCAACCAACTGTGACTGTACATGTGTCATTCCTATGCCATCTCTTAAAGGAGATGCTTCTAATTTCATCGTAATTTCCAATGCTTCTGGCTGTGACATGACCTTATGCCATTCAATGGACAAAAAATGCGTGGCATAAAAACTGGAATAAAACATTCTAGATGTTGTTTGTTAGGAATCTGGAACATCAATCTATCCATCACATCTTTAAATATTCTATCATAATCCAAAACTGTCTCATTCTGTACTTGCTGAATTTCTTTCAKCTCAGTGATATACTGTGACTTGGATTTCRACTTCTGAAATTCCTTTAACAAAGATTGTCCAATCTCTACCAAAGTCCTTGATTTTCCTTYCGGTGTAGTTGTTTGATACTTCATATACCATAGCAATGCATGACCTTTGAATGTCGTGGCTAACTGCACAATCTTCATTACTTCATCTTGAACATTCTTAGCAGTCCATATCGTATCACATACAAATAGATGTTGCTTGGGGTCTTTCAACCCTACTCCCTAAAATTATGGAGGTCTCAACGTATCATCTATTCTTGCCATTGTATTCTGTGTATTTCTTACCTTTGGTGATACTGACTGACTCTGGTTTGTTGAGCTACTTTCACTATTCTGACTATTGTTTTGGCTTCCTCCACTAACTACAATTTCTCTCAAAATAGCTCTGGTCTTTTCTTCAAATCTAGGTGATGCACACAGGGTCGTGGGTTTGACACAGATTCTGATTTGAGATGGACTTCCTTCTTCTGTTGGAATTTAATGATGATCCTTTTCTTTCTCTTTCCTTCCTCTATATGGTGTGATTTGAAGTACTGTGCATGGGTCTTGTTTCTCAAATACTCTGTATTTCTCTTCTCTCTCAGTGACAATCTCCTTCTTACTATACCTAAACATTTTCCCACAACGCAATACTCCAATTTATTTGTCTGATTCAATGTCTTCCTCCCTCGACATCCTCAGTCCATTCAGTTCTCATTCATCCTCTCCTTCCACTCTCATATCATCATCTGGTCATCGCTCAGTCTGCCTATGTGCGTGAAGGTACTTAACAATCAGATTCCATCTTCATGACATTCTTATCGCACAATAAAATATTTATCCAAGTAGACCATTCACTCAAATATATTCCGCATAGACCCTTGAAAAATTCGCTCTTTACGACACTATAAGACTGTGTACAATCTATCACAAACTTTGTAATGTAACCTCCCAGTATACTATTCAACCATCAATTGCGCGAGAAACTTTATTACTTACTATGTTCAACTGTTTGATCAATTCAGGGGTCCAGTTTCTCGTATCTTCAACTCGATATCTTCCAACGCTCTCAACTAGGATCTCTAACCATTTAGTCAAAATTATCAGAAATTCACCAAAAAAGATTTCATGAATATCTATGAACACATACCTTTGCAACCATTGTTCATCGTTGAGCCGTGGGATCCTATTATTTTCTTTGGAAAAGTCTCATTGCTTCCTTTCTATCCATTCAATGATCTCTTTCTTATTTGGCCTCCAAAACATTCCCCTCAATTATATTTCCCAATCCCGGTAATTGAACTATTTGTTAGCGTGTAGTGGGAAGACCCGGGGTTAATCATCAATATACCAACAAAACCCTTAGACACCCTCCCTTTGGCATCACCTATAGAGAAAGTGAAGTCTCACCCGAGGCATCTAGAGGGGCTGCACGAACCAAGGTTTTGCAGTGATGAGGGGAAGTGAAGAATTTGACATGTTCATACTAATCATCTACTCATGTGCATAGTTTCCATTAGTTAATAGTTATTTAACACTCAATATATTCTATGCGCGACATTCTCCCACTTAACATTCATTCAATTACCAATTACTTTGGTGCGTGACATTATAACATCATAAGTAAATAACACATTCCACATACTTAAGAATTTATCATTATTGCACGATAACATTAAACATCATACATACAAAACCAACACATCACAACACATAGGTTTAACATGGTTCACCCAACTTGGGCTATTTCCACAATGACTGGCTCTTTTTTATTATTCATTGATAATCTTCTTACAGTTGCGCACCGTGCTACAAAATATGCAACAATAACATTACCCAAACCTACGTAGTCATTCTATTGTAGTGCGAGCCTCGCTCCTCAGTCATTCCTCAAAACCTCTTCCAATGCTCGACTCTACATACCCCAAAATCATTAAAAACTTCTCCTCCTTCCAAGCTCTCTACCCAAAATCCCTTTACATATTTATACATCAAAATAAGGATAAGCCCGTTACAAAGTGGACAAAATGTCCAAAAATTCTAATTATTTTCCGCCCTTTGCACGCTACTTTGTCTCTCTTCCTTTTGTTGTGCACTTTGACTCCTTAAAGTCCGCTTTGGTCCATCTTTTAACTGCCTTTTATTCTTTTGACTTTTTCTTGCATAGATCCAAAAACTTAACCAAAAATTCCTATCCAACATTGTTCCTCTAATATTCATGGAGCATTGTCAAAAGATTCAATTGATCCATGTCAAATTCAATAGTATTTTGAACCATTGACTTGAACAAATTAAATCATTGATTTGTACAAATGGAAGGATAAGCCTTTTCTCGTAAGCTTGCATGACAACTCCACTTGACAAAAGTTCCCTTTTCCATTTCTGATGAGTTTTTCATAAAGTTCATCTGGTGACTCCATTGAGGTATTACCCTAAGTAATGGAACCATGGCATCACATGACTTACCATGGGCATTCCATAAGGTGTACCTTTCTATTGACATTCAAAATATCCCTGGATATCCAAATCATTGCTCTATAGAGTGGAGGGAAAGTTTCCCTAAATTTAAAAGTGATCCAGCTCCAACGGTCAGCTATGTTGTGAATTTTATGAAGTAGGCTTCAAGATTAAATGTGCTCCATGAAGATGTGTTGATGAAAATTTTTGTATATTCTTTGGAATCAAGTAAAAGGAGCTATCTTTCACACTCATGTGATCTGAAAAGTATCCCATCTTCTACAAATCTCATTGAATAATTTCTCAGGAATTGTCGGCTAGCTACTCATAATGTGCAATATACTTTCCAAGAGATCAAAGACACTCTTTGCAGAGAAGGTTTTCAGGTGGATGACGAGACAATAGGTGAGGAATGAAAAACTGAATAAGAGAATCAGTCACCCACTGCAGAAGAAATGTTGGAAGAACAGATCCATGAAGAAAGTTGTCAAGAAGATCTCAATGATGAATACCTAGATGAGATATTAGTGTCCATTATCCCGCTTGATGAAGGTAAAGTTATCCTGTCTCAACTTCTTGCACATGAAGATGAAGAAATGATCAACATAAGTGATGTATATGATCCTGTGAAAGACCCTTTTGACGTTTTTGAGCAACATATTGATGATTTCATACATGTTCAGAGACGTATATGGGGTGTGGGTTGCATAATTTTTTTATGGAGATCCTATTTACGATGTCTAAGGTAGCTCTCGAGCAAAAGAGTTTGATTTGTCATCTTCAAAGGACTGGTCTTCATGCATATATGATTCAGATGTTTTGCATCTTGATGATGATATGGTTATAGATTTGTTCTGTCCATTTGAGGATGACTTGCCGTAGTATACTCAGGGTGATCTTCAGTCATCCTTTGGGAGTTGTGATGCATATCCTTTGGGGACTATATTTGTTCTATGAAAAATTTCAACCACCTTCGCCCAGGGATTTAGACAAATACCGACACGTGGCCATTCCAGAGAAGTCAAAGACTCGTACCTAAGAGAAACAATGTTTTCATCCTGGGTCCCTTCAAAAATATTTGTAGATGAAAAAGCAACATATTTTGGATGCAGGAAAATAAACCTTCTTAGGACCTGAGGTCGTCCCTTATCTTGTTTAATCTTCTCTAGGGAATCATAAGGTTTTATTGGGATCTATTATCTTTTCTCATCCTTCAGAGAGCATATCTATTCTAAGTGAATATTAATATGATTCATTGTCTATATGTGGTATCCCAATTCAAAGATGGATTGATCAGGCTTATGGCCATTCTCTCTAGCAAGATTGTTTCCCTCCCACCCATATCCATGAGTTGTTTTCTATGATTAATTACATTCTTAATTATGCTTAAGACTATTTTATGCTTGACTTTCCTTTGTTGTACTACATGATTAATCACATGGGGATATACCTTGATGATATGATCTGCTGGTTGCAGTCGTTGTACAACTTCACCTGGAATTTCATGACCTAATCTTTAGGGCCCCAAGGAAGTAGGTAGGTCATCTTTCTTTTTTGTATTTTGATTTCTCATGGTAGTTTAGCTGCATTTCATGTTTCATTTTTCTCTACTTGCATATGACTTTGATCATATTACATATTTAGTTTAATTTTTTTGAAAAAATGCAAAATTTTCTTTTCTAAATTAGTTGTCAATTTAAAATTTTTTGAATTTTTATTATATAGACAAAGGGTGATATAACCACCCTAGATTTTACGTTTTCATGTTTCAGTGTAGGCAAAGGTATAACCAGGAGATTTTGAGGTTCTCATGCACTCTACGATGAGTACATGTCCCCAATTAGGAGCCATATGTTATCTTCATTTCCTAGGGATAACTAAGGAGATAATGTCTCAAATCCCTCAGGTTGCAAACATGGAGTACCGAGAGATAGATGGTTGACAACATCCACTTGCACATACAAAGGATCGCCTAACCACCACAGATCTTAGATTCATCATCATGGTACTTGCCACACCAGCTTGCTTTTGGAAGACATTGGGTCTTGCTCCATGAGGTACAAGCCAAGTATTATGGTGAGTGTCATTTCAATATTAGAGACATTTGAGTTTGTTGCATTTAATTTTTATTTATTTTTATTATGTAACATATGCTTGAAAGTTATGCTCTTTTCCTTGTTTCACCTTGGTGGTTGACATTGCTCCCTAGTAAGTGATCACCCATAGGGATGGTTTTTCTACAGGGAGGTCCCTTTGACAAGTCATCATGCCATTCTCGATCATACTTACCACTTTCCACACTTCATCCCCTCACCTCCTTATATTTTGGGATTTTCGGGTGTACTAACCCAAGAAGGGATTGTCCCTCATTTCATAGAGAGAAGGGGTTGAAGGCCCAGAGGTTTGTAGCTGGAAAAAGATAAAATCCAATCATAAACATTCTATATGCTCACTAGGGATCCCGAGGACAATGAAATGTCTCTCATAAGNACCCAAGAAGGGATTGTCCCTCATTTCATAGAGAGAAGGGGTTGAAGGCCCAGAGGTTTGTAGCTGGAAAAAGATAAAATCCAATCATAAACATTCTATATGCTCACTAGGGATCCCGAGGACAATGAAATGTCTCTCATAAGAAATTGATGGGACCCCTGAAAAATAACAATGTAGAATGCCAACCAAGGTAGAGTGTGTGGGAAATATTTTTCATACTTAGGTAGAAACCCCACCTTTGGATTCAACCTGGAAACATATTTAGAAAAAAAAAGGAAATAAATGGGCTTGGAAAAAGGATGCATTGAAAACGAAGGTGCAACGCACCCTCTACAAAGACACCCATAAATGAGACACTACGATCCCTTGTATGTCATGAACCCCATGCCCAAAAGTATTTCACCCATCCACTTCATATTCTCCACATGGGTTAGATGGGCGTCCGCCTGGGAAACACTCCTTGACTTAGGGAATGATTCACACAATAGGTCACTTTGTCAACCCTCCCATACCTAAACTTGACAAGTTGCATAGGGTCTTTGAGCACTTGTTTAATTTGATGAGGTGGTTTTTGATGCACATGCTTAGGTGACTCTTTTATTGATTTTATTTACTTATCATGATACATTTGACTTGAGATCCTTGGAGGGAATATTCATTGTTTTTGCAGGAACTTGCTTTATGGATAGTTTCAGAGGAACAAGCCTAGCATGGGCTTCCTTGGGGCATGAATCCCACATGGTGGATACAATGGCCCACACATTGGATGATGATGAAAGCCTTTGGAGGCTTAAAGAAACCATGGAGGATCTCACTTAGCCCCTACAAGCCCAATTTTTTTCCTTTAGAGGTCAAAATGTCACTTAAAGAGGCTTGACGTCACCCTAGGGATAGGGTTTTGGTGGTGGTGGTGTTGGATTGACACTTGGCACTTTTTGATGGAGAGAAGCCTTGACTTGATCGAGGAAACCCTGGCGCATGAGAGGGAGGCCTTTGGAGGCCCAATGTTTCAACTCCAAGCTCAAAAACTTTCTAGAAGTCCCAAAACATCACCCTAGAGAGAGTTGACGTCATCTTTAGGGTTTCTTATGTGTAATTTTTATGTTAAATTTGAATTTAATATTGTAAAGGGGAAAAATAAAGGGAAATGTCTCCCTTATTTGGTGGTTTACCCTAACTTAAGTGGAAAAACACTTTTTAGAATATGTGTATAAATAAGAATCATTTCATTTCATTTTCATCATAACTTTCCCATCTTGGAGAGGATACTTGGCTGAAATTTGCGCCCTACTTGGGAAAATTCATTCTCTCTCTCTCTCTCTCTCTCTCTCTCTCTCTCTCTCTCTCCTATGATATGGTTTAGCTCTTTTTATTATGGAATGAAGTGTTTCACTATCTCTTGGAGGTTCTTTCTCTTGCTTTGGTGACGAAGGATGCTCAATAACTAGGCTTTGTCTTGGCATTTTTGTGATTGGTAAGGATAATATGCACTTTGTTAGGTTTATTTATTTTTCCATGGTTGTTATTGGCTAGATCCTTGGAGGAGTATAAGGGCATACACCCTCCCTTAGGACCCTTCCACTTAGGACCCTGTAGAATGGGAGTTGGATTTACCTTTTGTTTTATATTTCCAATTTCCCTTTGACATTCTGACGACTAGAATAATTTTTTGTTTTTGGATAGGAGAGTAAACAAGGGAGTTTTCGTTTTACTAAAATCCTTGAGAAATATTATGTGATATCTTGAATGACCAAGGAAGATCCTTACATAATTGTTTTTGAAGGTGATGGAAGTTTATGAATGATGGATACCTTGGTCGGTTCTACTTCAATACCACCAAGAAAATGTGATATATTATAGCTATTCCCTCATTCATGAGTATAAAGCATTTTTTGTTATTTAGGGATATGGTCATCTCTTGGAAATGTCTTAGGATATTTTCAAGATTTGTCAATGCTTCCTAGAATGTATTTCCACAACAAGTGAAGTCATCCATGTATATTTTCTATTCAAGACAACTATTGAAATGTAGTAGGTGCACTACATAGCCCAAATGGGAATACCTTATAGGGAAATGTTCCCCAAGCACAGGTGAATGTAGTTTTATCTTGGTCCTCTACACTTATATGAATTCAATTGTACCTACTAAACCCATTTAGAAAGGAGAAGTACTTCTTCCCGAATAAGGCATATAACACTTAGTCAATGAATGGTAGGGGGAAATGATATATTATAGTGGCCTTATTAAGTTCTCTATAGTCCACACAGATTCTCCACTTGCCTCCTTTATTAGGAACAATGAACAAATAAGACATCCATTCAATCTATGAGATAGGGAAAATGAAGTCCGCATCTAAAAGTTTTGTAGTTCAATTTTAACTATTTCCTTGAATATAGGATTCATTCCCCTTTGTGGCTATCTAATTGGAAAATAAACATCCTTGATGTGGATATTATGTGTATAGATATCACAATGAATTCCTTACATGCCATTGTAATCCCAACCAAAGGAAGAGTTGTGGGTTATGAGAATATCTAAGTTTTGTTGTTCTTGGATAGGGGTTAATTAGTTGCTAACTTTCAAAGTTTTTCTAGGAAAAATCTCGAGTGTTTTGACTAATGGTTTTACTATTTCATAAATGAGTAAATATGTATAGTAGGTTTGATTTATTTTAACAATGTTTGCTTGCTCTTCATCATCCTCATTGTTGTTATATTCTTAAATATGGACACATTTGGTATATATATTTTGATGTAGTTTGAGAGGAATGTGTCATCATATATTTATTTTAATTCCAAGGAAATATCAATGGTGAGAACTAGGTATATTAAATTTTAAAAAACGTCTTCCTCTTCTCCTTGTCCTATCTACAATGGTACTTCAATGCCAATAAAATTTTTAGCATGGTGATAAAGAGTAAGCCTCTTTGTGATTCACCATTTATTATGGTCCTATCCCTTATTCTACATCCTCTATATGCATATGTTGTAGCTAACCATGGTTTTCCAAGTATCAGGGGGTATCCCTTGATGTTTTCCTAGGCTTATAAAACTATAAAGTCTGTGGGATATTCCCATGAATCAATTGAAACTACAACGTCTTTTGACACTCCCACTAAGTTGATTGTAGACCTACTTTGAATTTGAAGGACAATGGGTGTATGTCTCAATAATTCTCTCAAGTTTGAAATAAGCATTATGTCCTTAGTCCTTACATTGATTTTTTCCCCTAAATCTATCAAGGTGTTATGGATTTAGCACTTATAGATGTAGACATATACCACAAGAATTCCTAGATCAAAGTATTTGGGGGTAAAGATTTTTCTTGACATAATATCAACAAGATGCCCTACAAGATTGATGGTAGGGAGGTCTCTTTTCTTCCTTCCAGGTCTCTTTATGTACAATTCCTTGAGTATTTTTTTGTAAATGAGGACATCTTTAATATCTTTTAAAAGAGGTACTTTTACACAGGTTTTTCAATTCCCCTAGAAGTTCATTCTCAAAGTGAGTATAGGATTTCTTTTGTTATAACCTCTTTCGATAAGGAGGGTTTTATATTGAGAGGTGATTTGGATTGGATCATTATATTAATTTTCATCCATCTTGATGCTTTATGGGTGAAAAAATTGGAGGAATGAATTGTAGATCTATTTTAGCGGCTGGTCCCAATTTGGAAATTTGGGTCCAAAAAATCATTTGAAATCTTCCATAGCCATTTTGAGGCATCAAATGACATTTTTTTATGGTCCAAACCCTATTATGTAGCCACCAACTATATTCAACATATCGTTTCCTTTCCATTGGTGCAAGAATCACCTCAATCAGATTTCATATGTGAAATTTATGCCTCCTGCAAGTTGACCTACAATATTGATCACCATGGTGCAAGTGGATGCCATGTCAACCCCCATTACTTAAATGTGTGAGGCTAGCCACATAGTTTTTTTTATAGAACATTCTAGAAGGTACAAACCCAATCACTAATTGAGGGTTGATGAAGTCAATTCCCTGACCCTAGACAACTATCAGGCTAGGTTAAATAATCGACCGCGAGGAGGAGAAGGGGTTCCATTCTTTTGCATTGTATCTTGTTCCATAGTTGAGAAAACCATATGAGAGTGGTATTCTATGAGCATAAAATAGGAGGAGAGATTTTGTAGCATCCATACAAGCCACAATGTTAAAGGAAACTCCACACAAAGTGCCTCTTTCTTTGTACTTGATTTTGAAGAAAAGAGAGTAGAGAAACCTCACCTTCTAGCTAGGTTTTCTCCCTTATTGGGATTCCTAGGTCATATTTTGTGTTTATTTATGGATGGTGTGTGTATTATTTATGTTCTCTATTTTTCACATTTCAACTATTTCATAAATTTTAAGAAAAAAACTAGTAATTAAAGGATATGAGATCTAAAGGAAATTAACCTTCACAGTAAATATTTCAGTATTTTATTAGATCTGTTGTGATGAACTGTATAGTGGAATATCCATGGAAATTTGCATATCATATTGGTATCAGAGCATGTTTTCTTGGGGTATATATGGAGATTTGCAGGGATCCAGAAATCAATTTAAGAAGAAAGTCATAGAACCCTAGCCATGGATGACAAGTCTGTTCATAACAACCCTTGAGATCCAATAGAGGAGAGATTTGTGAGGCTAGAAGAGAAAGTTGCTGACATATCTCAAAATGTGTCCCTCCTCATGGTGGATCTAGCAAGCAATTTTAGACCGGTCAGAGAGGTTGGAGGCTCTAATTTAGAGATTGGATCATAGGGGAAATCATGAGATAATGAAGACCCAGAAAGGAGTCATGGAAAGAACTCGAGAAAGAGTAGTCGAGTTCCTATTCCATAAACCCTTCAAAGTCCCTATTTAATATGGAAGAAAAAGTGGACATAAATCCATGCCAAGGTGATATTGATGCATTAGAGATAAATCATTGGATGCAACAACTAGAAGTTTATTTCAGCATTCACCATATAGATAAAGAAAAAAAGACATTATTTTCCAAACTAAAGTTAGAAGGCCATGTGTTAACGTAGTGGGAAATCCATACATAAACACTTATGCTGGAGGGTGATCTGCTAGTAACTAGGTGGGAGGACTTCAAAACCCTCATCAAGTCCCAATTCTAGACTATCATGTATGTAGAGGACCGACGGATCCTGTGGCACTACTTCAGGTAGAAGAAAGGGAAGAGTGTACAAGAGTACACCATGAGTTCAGAAAGATGAACATCATGTCAGGTGTCTCTCCCAAGATCCCATATGTACTCCTCAAATATATGGGGGGGTCTACATAGCCATCTACAAAAGAAAGTGATTATTTTCAAGACAAGGACAATGGATGAGGCATGTGTATAGGAACATTATCTAAAAAAAATATGCCACAAGAAAGGGAAACCAAGTGGTTCCAAGTAGAAAGAGCACCAGGAAGCTTCCAATGAGGGGAAGAAGAAGTAGAAAGGGGGAAAGGATATGAAGATGACTATCACTACAAATCAGTGTAAGGATCCTAACAACCATTACAACCATTGCAATATTGATGGTCACACTAAGGAAAAGTGATGGAAACTACATCTAGAGTTGAACCCAAAGAACTGCAAGAAGGAAGTAAAGAAAAATAATCTTCTAGCCACAGATTCAAGCAATCAAGTTGAAAGAATATCTAATATGTATGAGAATATTATCTGCACTTTAGTGCAAAAGGAGGTGAATCTAAGTAGCCTTCATCACTAGGAAGAGAAGGAGATGACCAAACGTTTCCACATCAAGATCTAGGTCAAGAAGACCAAGATAAATGCTTTGTTCAAATTTGGTTCATAGCCTAATCTCATAGCAGAAGATCTGGTATACAATCTTGGATTGGAGATTCAAAATCATCTTAGCCCCTAGCCGATGGGTTGGGTAAACAAGGATGCAAATATCAAGGTAACAAAACCGTGTAAGATTAAATTTTTTGCAAGTGTTGATTTTATTAATGAAGTGGAATTGGACATAGTACCCCTTGATTTATGTGGAGTAGTGTTTGGAAACCCCTAAATTCATATGGGGGATGTAATCTTCATGCAAATATCCAACCAATACCAAATAATAAAGGATGGAAATTCCTACATCATCAATGTGCATAAAGGTGAGTCAAATATCTCACTAGTAAGTGTCCACCAAGCCACAAAGTTGATTAGTTCCAATAATAAATATGTTTTACTCTTCTTAAGAGAAAATCAGACTAAGTATGAGTCGATAAGAGTAATGGCATCCCTAGAGGGGTGTAATAAATAGTAGAAACATCAGTTGGAAGAGTTTCTATAGGAATACAATGGAGTGTTCCAGGATCCTACGACTACTACCCAAGAGGAAAGTGGAGCACACAATACAATTATTTCTAGACTCCCCATTACTGAATATTGTACTGTATAAACATTCTGTTCTAGAAGTGAATGAAGTAAAGAAGCAATTGCAACAGGGTGTGACTCGACCAAGAAACTCACCTTATGGTTCACCTATCATAATTTTACCATAGAAGGATGAGACTTTTCGAATGTGTATCGAATACAAATAATTCAACAAGATTACACTAAAAAATCAGTACCCTCTACCTAGGATTGATGATTTGCTATATCAGTTGCAACATGTAAAATATTTCATTAAGTTGGATCTCAAACTAGGATCACCAGGTATGCATCAAGGAAGAAGACACTTGGAATATTTCCTCCAAGACAAGGAAAGGTTTGAATGAATGGTTGGTCATGCCAATTGGTTTATGTAATGCCCCAACTACATTTATGATACAAATGAATGATGTATCCCAACCTTATATGGATTCATTTGTTATAGTCTATTTGGATGATATACTGGTTTATAATGCTATATGGGTGGATCACATCTCACATTTCATGAATGTGTTAGAGTCTCTGAAGAAGCACTAGATGTTGGCTAACCTCAATAAATGTGAGTGTTCTCAATAGTCTTTGGTGTATTTGGGGTATGTGATCAATGGAGGGGATCTCAAGATAGATACCACAAAGATGGAGGCCATCATGAAATGGCCAATTCCTACAAATGTCACTGAAGTTAGAAGTTTTTTCAGGGCAATACAATACTTGTGGAAATTCATACCTTCATTTTCAATAGTAATTGCACCACTCCAAACCTTAACAATGCATGTTAATAGTTTCTAGTGGGGGAAGAATCAACAGAAGGATCACAATGAGCTGAAAGAAAGATCATTCAAGCACCCATTCTCGCATTATCAAACTTGAAAAATCCTTTCGAAGTGGAAATAGATCCAGGTGGGTATGCCATGGGAGATGTTAGCAACATGATTTTCATAGCTAAGATTAAAGGTTTGTCAACAGTTTGCAAAGTCATGCCTATTAGCACCAATATTTTTTTTATGCCTGGCATCACCTAACATCTCCAAGGGTCAGTTTCAAAAGGAAGCTTTATCATTTATTATTTACATTTCCATTTGAAACTGCGCACTGCAAAATTTGTTACGCGCTGCACAGAGGATTTCACTACGCAAAGGATGCTGTCACACATGGGATGTTGTCGCGTAGAGGATGCTGTCACAAAGAGGATGTTGTCGCGTAGAGGATGCTGTCACGCAGAGGATGTTTTCGTGCAAAGGATGTTGTCGCGCAGAGGATGTTGTCGTGCAAAGGAAGCTGTCGCGCATGGGATTTTCTCACGCAGAGGAAGTTGTCGCGGAGAGGATGCTGTCACATAAAGGATTCTATCACATAGAGGATGTTTTCACATAGAGTATTTTTTCGTGCAGAGGATGATGTCGCACATAGGATTTTCCTGCGCACAGGCTACAGGGCGCGCTGCGTAAATGATTGGCTTAGTGCTCAACTTCAATATCACGTTCTGACCAATTTGAGAGGAAGTTTGAAAATCCCTAAGAGGTTTTTGTCGAGGACAAACCAAATAATAAAAAACTCTGTCAAATTTGAAAAAAGTGTCACATATTGGGAGATTAGAAGGAATCTTTGAGCCCTATTTTTCAGTTTTCATGATTTCCTGTTTGAGACATGTTTTTGCGACATGTATTCCAGCCAGGTGGAGATGAATTTCAAGAAATCGAGAGAGTTTTTTTTCTAAAACAAGATTACCTACAAAGAAACATTCTCATATTTTACATATATGTTACAGTTTGATAATTACAAGTGGATTTTTGAGGCCTATGTTTCATAATTTAGTCTCCTGAAAAGCAAGAAATTAGTGAAACGTCTCATTTTCTGTTTGTAACTATTTCTATTTTGGGAAAGGGGTTGGGATTCAAAATGGTGAGATGGAAATGACCTATGGTGCTATATGTTTCATGGGACAAGAGTAAGGTTGGTTGGAAAAATAGTGTAGACAATGACTATTGAATGTAGCTTTCAAACTCGATTGAAATTTAATGCAAAGGTCCTGAAACTTTGATGAAAATATTCTAACGATAGTAGTTTGATGTATTGTACTATCTCTTTGCGTAAGTGTTTTCTTGTGTTCTTTATATTCATATATGTATTTTTTCTAAATCAGAACGTGATTCGAATCTAGAATTTACCGCACAATGCTCTAGATTTGCACCATTTAGATGACTGTGTTTCTTCTAAGTGAACTCTGAATTCATCCCCAGTGGTGCTCTGAGTTGCTTCATGTGTTTTTCTCTTGCCACACACAACAATTTTTAACTGAAAGACCATTTCTTACTTATCCTTTATCCTCTCAAGTTTAGTCACTAAGTCATTTGTTTCTATCATTTTCTTAAATTGACTCCATAGCCCAAGGTCTTTCTTTCTTTTGCCAATAGAACCCTAAATATTGTACAAAAGTGTTAAATCTAGCCGATAGTTTAAAGCCATAACCTGTATAGAGACGAATTCTTAGAGAGGGCCCTCTCCATGTCAGAAAGGCTAGTTTCCATCCTCAAAGTTGGTTTGTAGGTTGCCTCTATCATTCGTTTTCTTAGCTAAACAAAGTATGCAAAGAACTAACATTTTGGTGTCGCTGCCGGGGACGATTGCTATTATTTTCCTCGGGAAGAATGACATTGTTTTAGTTCTAAGGTCTGAGAGTAGCAGACACTTAGGCAAATATTGGTTGTATTTCTTCTCTAGCGAATCCACCCATCAAAAAATCAGTTGAAGGTGATTCCACTGGCAGAAGAATCCAGAGCTAAAGTTTTCATGGCGAATAAAGATTCAAATGCGATTCAAAGACTGCACTGGAGAATGAGATCCGTTGACAGATATATGGAAGAGAAGTATGGAAAAATCAGGTACTCGAGCTTAAGTTTAGTTCAAGAAGTACTTTTCTATTTTATTAATATCTTCTTTTCCTTTCCTGAGTTTTTCAAAAGAATATTTCTTCACTTACCGCTTTTAAATGAATCCCAGAGATATACCCTTGTATATCCTTTATTGAAAATTGTAGGTATACCCCCTTCTTGTATAACCGATATTCACCAAGCTCCTTCCTCTGAATCATATGATGTTCATAATCATTCATGTGAGCTTAATGAAACCAAAGATGAGCTTGTACCTCCTGTTCTTAATCCTGCACCCTCCAAGATTCAAGAAAGATACAATCCTCTTAAATTGCCTTCCATCCTTCATGAATTTCCTCTGAAGGATTATAAGTAACTTCCTAAGTTCGATAGAGAGCTTGATGGACATTCAACTGAAAAACATATTCAGGTCTTTGAGCATTTTATAGACCTTTTTGAGATTGAACATGATGATGTGTCTATGAGGGCCTTTTCTTAGTCCTTACAAGGAGATGCCAAAGCATAGTTCAAACATTTGCAGCCTCAATCGATTAGCTCATGGGATGAATTGAGGGAAGATTTCTGTAGATTTTGGGATGAGAGAAAGTCACATAATCTACTCCTTTCATATTTTTATTCCATGAGAAGAATGAAAGATGAAACTATCAAATTTCAATAGGAGTTTTGCTAGTTTTTATTATAAACTTCCTAAAGAAGTCCAACCTCTTGACATTGCTACCGCGCTCCATTATGTAACAACCTTTCAATCAGACTTATATTTTCTTCTGATGGAGAGGAAGTCTATGTCTTTGCAACAGATGTTCGATAATGCTCAGGAAGTGGAAGACAATCTTCAAGCAAGTTAGAGGCCGCAAAATCATAATCTAAAGAGTGGTGCAAATACAAAAAACGATGGTGTAGTAGAAGAACATGAGATTGTGCATAAACAAGAAGTTGATTTACATCCCGATCTTTTTCATCATGAGAAAGAAATTGATTGTTTTATGTATGCACTTCTAGACAACCATAAATGTGAATTTGTAGATCAACCTGCAAAAGAACAACCACTGCCTCAATTTTCCTGTTTGATGACATTACAAATATTTTTGGCAAACCCAGGTATGATGAGTACAATGATGAATATGAGGTTTACTTTTTAGAAAAAGTAGTTGCACTTTCCAAATCTGAAAAATGATTGTTTTCAACAATCCAAAGAAATCGACAAATGTGCATATGACAACAGTGAAGAAAATGAAAAAAGTTTTGAATTAGGTGAAAGAACTTTGCCATTGTGTTTTGCTTCTTTCAAATTGCTGAAGAAAAATGTTTATAATGTTTCAAATTAGAAATCCTCCAGGCATGATGTTGAATATGAAGAAAGCAGTGGACTTGCCAACGAAAATTATCTTCCATTATGTTTTTCTTCCTTTGAATCACTGAAAGTAAATCATGAGATAACATAGGAAGTAGGGAAGCCTGACTGCATTCACAGTGACATTGTTTTACATGAGCAAATCACTATCAATGAGGAGGACAAACAACCTTCTCATACATTTAATGACATTGTTGTTGATTACATGGAAGGCTATGTCAACTCAGATTTGCATCCTGTGATCAACTACCATCTTGGAAATAAATATGATGGTCAATCAACGTCAATGTTAGATATGGATTGCTTTCTACCAGGGGTTTCATTTCAACCAACATTGTCTTTTGATTCAAATGATTGTTATTTCCAACAGTCTCAATAGATTTTTTAGCCTCTTTGTGGCAATCAACAGGTTGAACTACATGAAAACAAGGATGTAGTGGAAGGGGTGAAACATGATTGTTGTTTTATGCATGTTTTTGATGATCCATTTGCAGTTTTGTTGGAGGAGACAAACAATCCCAATGTTTTTAATTTTTTGAGATTTGAATTTGCAGATAAATTTTTGAATGAGTTATCAGTAAACAAGCTTTGGAGAAAGCATGTGCAAAGAAAACAAACAATGGATAAAGTGCTTGCATGGTTGCATTGGAATTTTTATTTCACTTAATTGGCAATTTTTTCAGCAGTTAGGGTAGGTAGGTGTGAATAAGCTCAGTATGGCGAGCATTTATTTCAACATTTTTCAAGTTGTATTTTCAGTTTGGGTTTAGTTCAATTGTAAAATAAGTTGGTGGAGAAATATATTATAGGTTGCAGATCATAGTATATGGCTTGGGAACAACCCAATGGATAAGGCACCTAGTCTACTGTTCTTTGCTACCTCACATGGAGGATAACATCTCCATTGGAGCCAGCTGTTAACACCATGATTTTCATAGATAAGGTTAGAGGTTTGTCAGCTGTTTGTAAAGTCATGCCTGTTAGCACCAATATTTTTTTTATGCCTGGAATCACCTAACATCTCCAAGGGTCAGTTTCAAAAGGAAGCTTTATCATTTATTATTTCCATTTGAAACTGCGCACTGCAAAATTTGTTGCATGCTGCGCAAAGGATTTCATTGCACAGCGGATGTTGTCGCACAGAGGATGCTGTCATGCATGGGATGTTGTCATGTAGAGGATGCTGTCGCACAAAGGATGTTGTCGCGCAGAGGATGTTTTCACGCAGAGGATGTTGTCGCACAGAGGATGTTGTCGTGCAGAGGATGTTGTGGCGCAGAGGATGTTTTTGCGCAGAGGATGTTTTCATGCATATGATTTTGTCGTGCAAAGGATGTTGTCATGTAAAGGATGCTATTGTGCAGAGGATGCTATCACACAGAGGATTCTGTCATGAAAAGGATGATGTCGCGCATAGGATTTTCATGCACACAGGCTATAGGGAACGTTGCGTAAATGATTGGTTTAATGCTCAACTTCAAGATCACGTTATGACCAACTGGAGAGGAATTTTGAAAATCCCCAAGAAGTTTTTGTTGAGGAAAAACCAAATAATAAAAAAATCTCTCTTATTTGAAAAAAGTGTCACGGATTGGGAGATTCAAAGGAATATTTGAGCCCTATTTTTCAGTTTTCATGATTTTCTGTTTGAGACATGTTTTTATGACACATATTTTGACCAGCTGGAGATGAATTTCAAGAAGCTGAGAGAGGTTTTTATCTACAATGAGCTTAGCTACAAAAACCGTTCTTAAATTTTACACAGTTTTTACATTTTGAGAATTAAAAGTGGCGTTTTGAAGCCTATTTTTCATAATTTTACCTCCTGAAAAGCAGGAAATCAATGAAACGTGTCATTTTTTGTTTGTAACTGTTTCTATTTTGGGAAAGGGGTTGGGATTAGAAATGGTGAGATGGAAAGGACCTATGGTGATATATGTTTCATGGGACAAGAGTAAGGTTGGTTGGAAAAATAGTGTACACAGTGACTATTGAATGTAACTTTTCGAACTCGATTGAAATTTAATGCAAAGGTCCTGAAACTTTGACGAAAAGATTCTAACAGTAGCAGTTTGATGTATTGTACTCTCTCTTTGCGTACATGCTTTCCTATTTTCTTTATATTCATATCTGTATTTTGTCTAAATTGGAACATGATTCAAATCTAGAATTCACCGCGCGATGCTCTATATTTGTGCCATTTAGACGACCATGTTTCTTCTAAGTGAACTCTGAATTAATCCCCAGTGGTGGTCTGAGTTGCTTCATGTGTTTTTCTCTTGCTACACACAACGATTTTTAACTGAAAGACTGTTGCTTACTTAGCCTTTATCCTCTCAAGTTCAATCACTAAGTCATTTCTTTCTATCATTTTCTTAAATGGGCTCCATAGCCCAAGGTCTTGCTTTCTTTCGCCAATAGAACCATAAATATTGTACAAAAGTGTTAAATCTAGCCAATAGTTTAAAGCCATAACCTGCATAGAGATGAAGTCTCAGATAGAGTCCTCTCCAGGTCGGAAAGGCTAGTTTTCGACCTCAAAGTTGGTTTGTAGGTTGCCTCTGTCATTCATTTTCTTAGCTGAACGAAGTTTACAGAGAGCTAACCAGAGTAATTTCGATGCAAGGAGGTAGGCCTATATGCTATCATTCTGAAATATTTCATGGGGGAGTTCTCAACTACCCTACCTATGACAAGGAACTCTATGCCCTAGTTCAAGTTGTCAAAAAGTGGAAGCACTATCTAATGGGAAAGGAGACCATCATCCACACAGATCACTAACTACTACAATATTTGTAGGCCCATAGTAAGCTACATCAAACTAGACATTACAAGTGGACAAGGTTTTTACAACAATTTCATCTAGTCATTAAGTATAAGAAGGGAAACACAAACAAGTTGGAAAACATGCTTTCAAGGCCACCCACATCTAATATTATAACTTTGGGAACTTTGATGCACATGGAACCTTTTACCCATGATGAAAACATAGAGGCATACATATAATATGATGACTTCAAGGAGGTGTTTCAACAACTACAGGGTTAAAATCACATAGAATACAGTCATGGAAAGGCTAACAATCATTGCCAGAATGGGTTACTCTATAAGGTCGACAAGCTCTGTGTCCCTAAAGTTGAACAATTGCAACTTATCAGAGGCTCACACCTCCAAGGTTTCAAGACATTTTGGTGTTGGGAATATAGTTTCCAACTTATAGAGGTATGTGTACTGGCCCAAAATGTAAGAATATGTATCAAGGTATATTAGAGGATGTATACTTTGTTTTACCAACAAGCCTAGTAACAAGAAGCAATGTCTATACCATCCCTTACATGTACCCACTCAACCTTGGGAAAGAATTTCCATGGATTTTTTGGGAGGTTTACCAACAACTAGAAAGTGACACGACTATCTATTTGTGGTAGTTGTTAGGTTCAACAAGATGTGCATTCTCATGCCTAGTAAAAATACCAACAAAGGACATGAAGCAGCAAACATGTTCTTTGAAAAGGTTTGGGTGCACTTTGGGATACCAAGGAGCATCATATCAGATAGGGATAACATATTTCTCAATACATTTTGGACTACATTGTGGGAGAAAATGGACACTAAGTTGAAGAGGTCTATAACATTCCATCCATAGACAGATGGGAAAAATAAATTCGTCAACATGAATTTGGTGCAACTTTTGAGGGGTTATAATTAGAAGCACATGGAGACATTAGATGGAAATATGACATACATTCAACACTCTTATAATAGAGCGGTCCACACTACTACTAGTAATTCCCCCTTTAAACATGTTTTGGGTATTTTCCACCTTCGCCCTTGGATGTTGTATATGGATATCAAGGAGGAGTGAGGGAAGACACCATGGGAGAAGCATTAAAAGTATAGAAGTTTATTGAAAACATTAGGCATATCCATTTGGAAGTACACAAGACACTGAAGAGGTCACAGGAAAGGTACAAGGTACGACATGATCAACACATAACAAAAAAAATCATTCAAAGTGGCATACAAAGTTTGGTTACAAATGAACAAGGAAAGACTACAGGGTTTTGGTAAGAATATCAAGGCTCTAATGTATGGTACTTTCAATATATTGGAGAAGGTGGGAGATAGCACCTACAAACTCAGTCTACCCCCATACATGCACATTTACTCAGTAGTGAATGTGGAGAATCTCAAACTCTACAAGCCTTCCAGGATCAGGAGGAGGAGTAGGTCCTACCTTCCATAAAGGACTCATCACTAGATGCCCAGGAAGAGTTGATAGACGACATAGTTTTACAGAAGCGGACCATAAATACAAGACATGGGAAACATTACTTTTGGCATATTGGGTTGAAAGGACAACCTCCAGGAAAAGCAAAGTGGTACTCTAGGGAGAAGGTAGAGGAAAAATTTTCTCACCTCATTCAATAAATATTTTGGGGACAAAAAGCCTCCCTAAATGGCGATATGTGATCCATATTGGATCATTATATCATTTGACATCCATCTTGATGCCCTATGGGTGAACATTTTGGAGGAATAAACTTGTAGATCCATTTTAGCAACTGGTGCCAATTTGGAAATTTGGGTCAAAAAAGCTGTCTAAAATCTTCTGGAGCCATTTTGAGACATCAAAAGACATTTTTTATGGTCCAAATCTTACAATGGATCCACCATATATATTTTACACACCAAGACCTTTCCAATGGTGCAAGAATTGCCTCAATCAGAGTTCATATGTGAAAGTTATGCTTCCCACAAGTTGACCTACCGTATTGATCACCATGGTGTGAGTGGATGCCACATTAGCCCCCATTACTTAAACACGTGGGGATATCCACATAGTGTATTTTATAGAAAATTCTAGAAGGTCCAAACTCAATTACTAATTGAGGGTTGAGGAAGTCAATGCCCTAACGTTATACGACTATCGGGCTATGTTAAATATCGGGCCACTAGGAGGAGAAGGGATTCCTTTATTTTGCATTGTAACTCATTCGATAGCTGAGAAAAACATCTAAGAGTAGTATTTTGTGAGAATAACAAAGGAGGAGAGATTTTGTAGTAGCCATACATGTCGCAGTGTCAAAGACAACTCCATGGAGAGTACCTCTTTCTTTATACTTGCATTTGAGAAAAGAGAGCAGCGTGACCTCACCTTATAGTTGGGTTTCTCCCGTATTGGGTGTCCCAGGTCATATCTTATGTTTATTTTTGGATGGTGTGTGTATTATTTATGTTCTCTAATTTTCACATTTAAGTTATTTCATAAATTTAAAGCAAAAAACCAGTAATTAAAGAATTTGAGATCTAAAGGAAATTAACCTTCACAGTTAATATTTCAGTATTTTATTAATCTGTTGTGACGAACTATCTAGTGGAATATCCACAACAATTTACAGATCAATAGGACTAATGGTTTTCCTCTTGGGTTTGTTACTCCTTAGGGGTATATCTTCTATTATTTCATTAATAAGATGAGGCAAAGGAGCTTCCACCACTTTTCCTGATTGAAGAGTTAACTCATTTAATTTCAATAAATTTAATGAGCAGGTTGGATTGTTTGTTATCTCATTATTATAGATTAGTTGGGCCTATATATTTTTAAGGTTTGGTGCTACTTGGGAAGGATTTTGTCACAGTTTAGGAGCCAATTGAGTAGTGTTTTGTGTAGGCGTGGTAAAAAAACTTGTTGTTGTTGTCCTTGAGATCTCTAAGCTTGTGTAGGGTTAGGACATAGGCCTCAAGACTATGGTGAAGGTTGAAATGGAAAAGGATAAGTTTGAGGAGGAAATTTCCATTGTTATGGCATTTTATTTTGCATTTTCCAATTTGACTAGTTAGTGGGGTACCAATTTATAAGAGGAACATACATCTATTTTTTTTCCTAGGAATACAACACGAGAAATCACCGAGTACTTCTCCACATTTCGTGGATGATAAACGGGGTAAATCGTTCGGCCTAATTACATGCCTAACCCGGTGGGGACATCAAGTGAAGCCCTAAACAATCTCCTGGCCAAGGATTCGACCCCAAAACATACATCTAATTATTATAAGCAGAATTGAAATATTGAGGATGTGAATAAGACATACATTGTTGGAATTGTCTTGGTAGTCCTTGACTTTTTGATTGATGAAACACAGTTTCTCCATATTCTCCTCCACTCCTTAGTACACGACCTTTACTATTTAGGGATGGACATATTCTTGTTTGATGATTCTCCTCACAGATTCCACAAAACTCTATTATGTTTAATGTACACTCATTATTGACATGCTTCCTTGTGCATTTAGGGAAGAAAAAAACTATATATTTTTCAACCTCTTCATGTTTCCTTTTGATTTTCATGGTGTCTATTTACATAGTGAATGTATGTAGTATATCAATAGTCTTGTCCTCTCGTAAGGTCCCAATTAGAGAATTTTTGAGACTTGATATTGATGGACCTGTGAAATAACATTTCTGCAAATTGTATTATTTTTTCTTGCAGCTCTAGAGTAATTATTGAATACTTTCTTTGTGTTATCATATGGTAGTTGAAAGATATCACCATTTTCATGGAGGTTCAAGGTTTCCATCAAGACTTATCTCACACCTATGAGGAGTAATAATTTGAGGGATTCTTCATCTAATGTGTTGGTGTTATCTCTCTTGTAGTTGAGCTGGAACTATGCTTTGTAATCCTCTAAGGCTTAATTTTTTCCTTGCACCATTCAAAATATGTCATCTTTGGAACCTAGGGATTTGTAATAATCTCTATACTTGTCAATGAAGATCTACTTCATTTCATCCCAATTGTTGATACCAATTCCTCCAAAATCATGAGCCACCTTAAAGTTGCTTCCTTTAATGTGGAAGGGAAGAGTATGAGATTTTGGCCATTTATTGTGGATCATAAGAAGTTCTCCATACACTTAAGGACAATTTGGTCTTGGCTCAAAATTGAATGAATCAATAGGCAGATCAACATCACTAAGAGTGCCACTTTGAGGAATAATATTAGATGTTTCTTCATCTCCAACCTTATCAACATACAACTCTCAAGAAGATCAACCATCAAAATCTATCACCCAAGTTTTATGTCCCTTATTCAATGCTCAAGCAAATTGGACAAGTCACCTACAAATTGGTTATCCCAAGCCACTCCAAGATCCACCCAATATTTCATGTGTCTTGTTTAAAGAAAGTGGTTAGGAAAAATTGTAGAGTTCATGTTATCCTCCTTAAAGAGGCACATGAACATTGTTATCCTTTTGGAATATTAATAAATTGTTACTTATTTTGTAGGTTCACTACTCTTTTTCTTTTTTTGTTTATTTTTCGTAGTTTAAATTTCTTCAAATATTGTTCTTAATTATTTGTTTTTTACTATATAAGTACATTACAAAATCTACTATTTATTATGTTAATCCAACAAGAAATGAGTCTTTTTGTTAATCTTCCTTTTCAAATAATTGATTTCTAGATCCAAATATATTGATTTCTTCCTTAAACTAAATGCTAATGGGAAGAAAGATTGTGGCTGGCTCCTTGCCAAAGTTGAGAAATGAGTATCTCATTTTTGTAATAGATGCATCTCCATTAGTGAAAGTTTGACCTTAGTTAAAGAAATTACCAAAAAAAAACCATTTTATTAGCACTCTCTAGCATATAGATGCATCTCCATTGGTGGAAGTTTGACCTTAGTTAAAGAAATAAAAACCATTTTATTAGCACTCTCTAGCATACATTCCTAGTGTTGTTTTGGAAAGGATTAAAAAAAATGTTTTAACATTCTCTGATATGGTAGTAAGTAAAGGGAAGGAATCTCTTCAGTACAATGGATACATGTATCCATGCCAAAGGAAGCCGGTCATTAGGGATTGAAAAATGTGCACTTATTTGGTAAAAAATTACCCTCAAAAATTTTGTGGAGGGTGTTAAGCAATGATGGATTATGGAAACAAGATTTCAAGAACCATTAACAATTGAGGAATGGATCAAACTCCCAATTAAAGGTGCATTAAATACTTCAAATATACGAAATGATTAGTCTCCTTTCTTTTGTTAGGTAAATGGTTAGCATGAAGAGTGGGAAATGGTACTAAGGTCTGAGTTGGAGTAGATCCATGGTACTATAAAAATCCCTACTGAGGTGGACAGTAGGGATTTTTATAGTTTTCGAGGTCCAATGGCGTAAATTTTGCATAACCTAGGAATTGTTACTTTATCCCATGTGTATGATCTTGTTGGAATTTCTTTTTGGCATCAAGGATGGAAGTTGGTTATCCAGATATGTTTAAAAGGTTATTCGACAATCAATTGGAATGGCTATGTAAATAGGTTGTAATTAAGCCACATTAGATTAAGGGATAAGCAAATTCTTTAGTTTGGATATAAAATAAAGTTTCTAGCCAATGCATTATGGTTTAGGTTACAAAGATTTATTTTTGTAGGTAGTCCAAGGTGAGCAAGAATGGTGGTGAAAAAATATTTGGAAGGTCAAATCCTCTTTAAAGACAAGAATATTTATATGGACAACTTTAAGGAGTAGAGTAATTACATGGGATTGTTTTCAAAAGGAAGTCGACATGGGCCTAATCAATGTGTGTTATGCAAGAATGATAAAGAAAACACACCCACCTATTTCTACTCATTCTCTTGTGTTAGTTGGAATGATGCACTCGTGTTGACTAGCTAGGGTTGGGTGTTTGGAAAGACGAAATTGTGGAAACAAATTTGATTTTTTTTATTATTTTTAAATACCACAAATCATTGTGTTTTATGGTATTATGGGGGCTTTGGATGGCTAGGAATGAAGACATTTTTCAAGGTAAAGAGACTCCTTATTTTTAAATTTCTAATAAAATTAAAGAAATATATGAAGAGAATTTTACAAGACATCCTTATGCTCCCACTAGACTAATTGCTCCTATGAATATAAAGAGGACTAAGAATTGGGTTTTTTTTAATGGTGTTTTCCAAGGGGTACCCCATACAAGTGGGGTTGGGGTGTTTAGTTTTTTTTTTGATAATTTACATTCTTTCAACTTCAAAGTTGGTTTGTGAGAGGGAAAATAATGTGGTTGAACTATATGTTCTTATGTTTTTGATGAAATGTGTTGTATATAATCAAGTTTATTGTTTCTAAGTGTTTAGTGTTTCACAATTGGTAATAGATTGGATGGTTAGGAAAAATGAAGTTCATAGTTTAAATATTAGACTAGTTTGGGAATAACTAAAAAGGATTGAATCTATATTCAAGTTTATTTATCTCAAGCATGCATATAGGGAGCTCAAATTGTAGGCAAAGAAATTATCAACGGTATACTTACATTTCAAATGCATAAGATAGTAAGGTATTCTACTAGTAGACCTATCTTTGGCCAGAACTAGCCTCTGTCTTTTGATCTATATCATTATTTCAATTTCCAATCAGGTCTACGGTGTTGATTTTCCTTTAAATAAGAATGATTCTATCAAAGCCTTTTAGCAACATGATGCTATTAAAAAATATGTGTTCTCAATGAATTTAAATACATCTCCCAATATGTAATTAATAGGATTGTTGCCACTAATTTAGAAAACTTGCTTTTTTTCTTCCAACTATATTTTCAATGGAAACAATAGGTATACTTTTGTATGAATGTTAGTGAGAAATAGCTAGTAGATGACTTGTTTTTCCTTTTTGTAAACTCTAGATGGATATGGCATGGTGTGCATTTTTTCAAAGGGAAATACATATCCCTGGGAAACTTGCCAGACACTTCCCCTCATTCCAAGAATAGTACCCAGAGTTAAACAAATTATGTTGAAGCTCGAGGCTTTGTCAACATGGGGCTCAAAACCATTATAGCAATATACTCGTTAATATCTCAACATGTCATTTGGGGGAATTAAACTAGTTGGGGAGGATAATAATCATTCCTCCCAACCACCCAACTCGAGATGGACCCAATTGGCAGATGACATGGTATGTTATAATCACTTTGCTATAAATGTTTTTCAAACTATTAATCTATATTATTATATAATATTTATAATTTATTATGCAACGAACTAAGGGAATTGACCCAAAACCTGCTACATGAAGGTCAAAGCACTTAACTACTAGAGATAACACATGAGGCTATTAATTATTGACTTAATAAGTGTTTTTTTAATATTTTATTTTTATATTAAAAGAGTACCATATTTTCATTTGTATATCACATTATACCACTTTTGTTGAACTAAGAGTAATAGGTGCATTTACACCAATGAGAGGTGTAACATATTTTTTTAACTTGAACACAAAATTTGTATTCATATGAAAGGGGGAAACGTTGAGGCTACTAGCATGTACATCAATAAAAATACAAAGATACATACAATGCTAAACTTTAAATATTTTTCTAGACAAGAGTTCAGGGTGATTCCACTGTTGACTTGCTTAACAAACTGACCCAAAAATTCTTACAATTTGAAAAAACATTCACACATTTTACGGGTGGACACTGCCTTGGGATTACCCCTCTCCTGAGTTAGGGGGACTTGGTTCCCCATTTTCCACGGGGTCTTGATTATGGTAAACTATCTCCTCCTCCCGTAGACCTACTTGTAGTGAATTTCCAAAGCCTAGATTGTTGGAGGTGAGAGAATGAGATTCCAAATGTGAAGACACAACCAGGGAGAGAAGCCCATTGCATTTAAATTCCAAAGATTTGATCCACTTATTCTTGAGGAGAATGAGAGTAATAATGTTTTCATTCTGTGTAACATTGGCCTACTCTATCTCTGTAGTTTTGGAAGAGATTAGCATGAGATCAACTCTGTTGTTTTCTTTGGTGATTTCTTCATGCCTCTAAAGAATTCTACAAACCTCCTTCAACTCTACATTATCCATTATTGCAATGGAAATACCTTTCACAGTGAAACTAAAATGACAATGCCCAGACCAAATAAACCCCCAATAACAATTATCATTGCCAATCCATTGACATAATAAAATAAATAACAAGTCTCTATTATGATTGCTCCTTTCTAAAACTTAGAAATTATTAAGAGTAACAAGCACATAAAACAAATGGAGAATATTTGTAAGAAAGGAGGAGTCGCGGAGCAACTGCAAGCTAGGGTTTGATAGTCGCGACCATAACAKAGAACATCATGAGCACCAAAGGGGGTAAGGGTACCCCCTCATACAAACAGGTAGTGGTAGACAGAGGGAAAGGGCCAAGAGACGTAGTTTTCAAGGCACCTTGGGATCAGACCCRGAAAAAGGYCAGGAAAGGAACTAGGGAAAAAGTGAGTGCATGGGAGAAGAAGCCAGAGAAACTCACAGTAAGGTGCAAGACACAGAGAATCCCAACGGGGAAGAAGGGCATAACCCGTGCAAACCCAAAACATCAATGATACCCAAGGTGATACTGGAGGATCCACAAACACAACTCTATAGGGACCAGATGAAGACACATGCGCTAATATGCAAGTTCATGGGTTTGTGGCCCACAGAAAGAACGTTGCACAACTAGATTAAATACCATTGGAAGACAAACGAAGAAGTGGAGCTCCACCTGGGCTCGAAAGGCTTCTTCACAAAAATATTCATGAACCTGGAGGACAAGGATAAAGTCTTTGAGGGAGGGCCATACTTCCATGCCTCAGCAGGACTGTACATGCGACCATGGAAGGAAAAATTATCCCCAGAAAAAGAGACTTTCAAAAAGGTGTCGGTCTGGCTAAGATTGTATTCCTTACCTTTATACTACTGGTTACCCTCTACTTTCGAAGAAATAGGAAACAAACTAGGGAAATATGTGAAGACCTCAGAAGCCACCCTAAAAGGGAGATATACATCTTACGCAAGAATATGCATAGAAATGAATGTGCCGGGAGCACTCCCAGAAGCCATAAGTCTGGAATTCAGGGATGAGGAATGGATCCCAAACATAGATTACAAACAGATCCCCTTCAGATGCAAAAGATGCCATGAACATGGCCACCTGATCAGAGATTTCCCTCTTAATAAAAAACAGGAAGCAAAAAACCCCAAACCACAGCATGATGAGGACAAATTTATAAAACCGAACCCTAGAAGCAGAGAAGAACCCCAATAGGAAATAACCCGGAGACCTGGAATAAAACAGAAGGACGGGACAAAACCAACAAAGGGGAAGAAAATGAAAAGGATTCAACAAAATCTTAAGAAATCAGAGAACAAGCAACAAATGAGGCCATTGATCGACCAAGTAACAAGAAAGAACAGTGGAGTTGTGCAACCCCAATGGATGGAGAAATCAGAGATGACAACACCCCCATGCAAGAAGCAGAGGGATATGCGGAAATGACCCCAAGCGAAGTAGGCACAAAATATCCCGATCTCAGAGACCTTGTGGAAAGGGAAGGGATAGATCTCCCGAACATACTAGAGCAATGGAAAATATAGGGAGTAGACAATGTACCAACAAAGAAACTTGACCACATTCAGTACTTGTTTCTCCTAAGGGAGGAAGCCACAGCTAGAGGACTAAAGCACACACACAGGGAGATTGGACACCTAGGAGTCAAAGCCAGCGAGGGACAACCACAACTCTCACCGAAGCAGACGTGGAGAAAAAAAGGCAGGAAATCAAATAGCGTAGCCCTACAGGAGCTTGGAGTGCTACTGATAAAATCGGGTAAGATCAAGAAAATCTTCCCCAACTCCCCCCCACATGTTTAAATGAAGGTTATAACTTGGAATATCAGAGGCCTAAACAACCCAAGAAAGAAAAGAATCCTTAGGAATAGACTAAAGCAAGAACAACTAGATCTTTGTTTTATATAAGAAACAAAATGCAATATAGACAGAATGGAGGAAATCAATAAAAAACAATGGCACAAGTACAAGATGGTGGCTATCGGAGGCTAGCAAATGGAAAAAGGAATTCTCACCTTGTGGAACCCACAAGTACTGAGCCTAATAGCAGCCGAAGCGACCAGGCACACCCTTACGGTTTGCATGCAAATCATTGGGAACACAGAGGTGATTCTATGCATTAATGTGTATGGGACCCAGGTGTTAGAGGAAAAGAGAGGAATGATACGAGACTTAGAAGACATTAAAAGACGATCCAACAACCTCCAATGGATCCTGGCAAGGGACTTCAACATCATCACGTCACTTGCGGAGAAAAAAGGAGGTACAAGAAGATTGGATAGGGATGCAGAAAAATTCTCAAAGTTCATAGACACAATGAAGATCGTAGACCTCAAAACTAATAATGGTCAATTCACCTGGAACAATAAAGGGATGAACCGGTATCAGAGTCAATCATTATGCAAGGGCTAACCTTATATTGCAACATCCTCCCCTGGGGGGGATCTGATCACTGGCCAGTGCAACTGGAAGCAGGCTTCCAAACCACACCAAAGAATAGACCCTTCAGATTTGAAAAATTCTGGATTGAACACCCGACTTTCAAGGAAAGAATCAAACAGTGGTGGTGGGAGGAGCAACTAGAGCAAGGGACAAGGATGTTCAAACTCTATAAGAAACTAAAGTATATCAAATATAGGCTCAAGGAGTGGAACAAGGACACTTTTGGGAACATAAACCAAGAGAAAAACAACATAGAGGAAAAAATGAAAAAAACTCCAGGAAACCTGCATTTCGGAGGGCTATATGGAAAAACAGAAAAAGGAAGAGATCCAAATGACCCAGGAATGGGAAGCTCGATGCCAACATGAAGAAACACTTTGGGGAAAAAATTCCCGTATCATATGGCTAAAGGAAGGAGAACAGAACACCAAGTTTTTTAATAGAACAACCATGGCCAGAAGAACCCATAACAAAATCCTGAAGATTAAGGACCAGGACAGAATAGAGCGAGAGTCACATAAGGAGATCGAAACTAATCTGGTAAACCACTTCCACGAGATAGCCCAGGAACCTAACCAGGACAAAACAGAGGCCATACTAAGGATAATCCAACATATCCCCCACCTGGTCACCGAGGAACAAAATAACAACCTGAACAAACCCATTGCGGAGGAGGAAATTGACCAAGTACTCCAGGAAATGCCCAACGGGAAATCCCCAGGTCCAGATGGCTTCACAGTGGAGTTTTTCAAAGCCTGCTAGGAAATTGTCAAACATGACGTTTATAGGGTAGTGGAAGACTCTAGAAGGTTATCCTCCATTCTAAAAGTACTCAATGCTAGAATGATTACACGAATCCCAAAAGAAAATGAAGCCAAAAACCCAAATTGGTACAGACCTATAGCATTGTGCAATGCGGTTTATAAGATAATCTCCAAAGTTATAGAAAATAGATTGAAATCCCTCCTACCCACACTGGTCTCACAAGAACAGGTAGGATTCGTGGAAGGAAGACATATAATGGACAATATTATTCATGCCCATGAGTTGACCCACACCCTGAAGATTTAGAAGAGAGGGGGAATGATAATACAACTGGCCCTAGCAAAATCTTATGGAAAAATTAGCTGGAACTATATGGTCAAGACCTTGGAAGCCTTTGGTTTCACCCAACACTGGATCAACTAGATAGTCAGCCTAGTTTCCACAACAAGATACTCACTATTAATAAATGGAGCCCCTACCAAACCCTTCTGGTCCATGAGAGGCATTAGACATGGAGACCCGCTGTCCCCCTTCCTTTTCATTCTGATGATGGAAGGTCTCAGTCGAAGTGTTAAAAGCACAACTGTAACAGGTGAAATAACATGTATCAAACCTTTCAAAAATTTCCCTACTTCCACACATCAACAGTTTGTGGATGACACCTTACTTCATGGCATACCCACGGTCAAGGAAGCAAAAGCCTACAAACGAATCCTAGAAGAGTTTGGCGAAGCCTCGGGTGTAGAGATCAATCATTCCAAATCTATGATCTTCTTCTTCAATACCAACCCCGCAATCCAAAGGAATTTAGCCAACATTCTGGGCTTTGAACACAAAGCACTCCCAACTAAGTACTTGGGCATACCCCTGACAGATAAAGCTTACAAAATGTCCACTTGGGAAGGAATAATCAACAAATTA
>SNQJ01S0183986.1:0-17175 GCA_010110895.2 Picea sitchensis | reverse complement strand
ATATTGATGTAGCTATAACTTCTTGTAACCAGATTTATTTATCATAAGCAATGAACATGCTTTCAAGGGAACCATCTTTATGTTCCACCCCTAAACAATTAAAGTATAATATTGCAAAAAAACAATTAATGATGGAATCTTCCCTCATAATTAAAAACAATTAAGGATGGGATCTTCCCTCATAATTACCCCCAAGGCTTAACGACTATGCAATCCCCTCGATTCACTTTTGCATTACATTCACCAATTTAAAGAATATGCTAATTAAGAAAAAAAAATTGAAATTTCTGTTATATAAAATGTTTTTCCTTAAAGCCTATAGTTAAATGTTGAAAAAACTACAACAACTCAACTGATTAATGTGAAAAAATCCTCAAATACTCCATTTGGCTTTTCCAAGAGATAAGAGCTAAATGTTAAAATTAATAATGAACCAAAAATAAAATTGTATAACTATATAAATAATAAGGTATCATTTTTCATATGTGTGTCCAGTTAATTGACAAAAAACACCCAAAAGTAGAACATTTAAAATACTGCGACGTATACTCCGTAAACTTATTAGTCAAATACCCGAGAGAGGCCAGCTATGGGTTAAGAGCCCATAATACTCACGTCTAATGAAGCCATGCAGATGTCCGGAAGAGGAGCTTCGCCTTCCAGTATTTGGCAAACATGGCGTATGCCCAGCCTGTTCTCCGGCTCTGGGTGACAACACAACAACCCCAATTTCAGCACCTTCTCCATCTCGCCCACATCATAACCAGCCTTCCCCAGCTCTGGGTGAGTATAGATGATTTTAGTCTTTAAATGCTAAAAGCAAGTATTGTGTGGTAAACCAATACTTATTAACCAACAAAACATTGAAAATAAAAATGTTAGATGAATTAAAAATAAAAAAATTACTCAAAAATTGACTTTTCTTTTAACATTTTATAATAATTGTTATTTAAAAATAATTTTAAAAAGTTAATTAATTTTTTTTTTAAATCATCCTTTTAAGACAGATTTTAACCCATGAAAGAGCTATAAAAAATTAAATTTTGCTGTCCACACTTACCAACCACAACCAATAATATTGACTGCCCTCTAATATTGTCTAATAATGTCGACTGCGGTCTATTATTACCTAATAATGGTGACTGCCGTCTATTCTTACTTAATAATATTGACTATGCCCTGTGTTGGACAATCAGATAGATAACTAGCACAGCCACTTAAAACTGTGGCTGATGAATGTCGAAAGGTGTGGACAGAAAATGAAACGTACATCCAGAAAATGAAAGCAGAATCAGAAAATAAGCGTCTATAGCAGCACAGCCAGCTTGTTAAATCCAAAATTTAATCATTTAAACGTGGCAATCATATAGTGTTACAGTAATTTCTTAATATGATTAGGTAAATGTTAAAATGTAAACAGGTTAACAGATGCATTCAAAAATACAAGGAAGTTATGAAGAGGAAATCACATTCATTGATTTGGGAGGACGACTAAGAATATGCCAGCATTTTCAATTGTTAGCCATCAGATTAGAATTTTAGATTAAAAAGTGATTAATTGTACTCATTGTCACAACCTAACTAACAAGTCTAATACCGAATTGATGACACATAAAAATGTCTAGTTGGTAACACATAGAAAGGAAAGCATCCGGAAACTAGTGGCACTTAGACGATTGACGTCAAGTCAAGTCCTCACGACTGACGGGGATGAAAGGAAAGCGTGGAAAAATTGAGTTCACGCTGGAGAGGACGCTTTAAAAAAACCTCCAATTTTCTCCTCATTAAATAAAATTTCCCCTCATTACTTTCAAGTCAAGTCAATACACTCTTTTCTCTGTAATTGCCTTGCAATTTCCTTCTGTGTAATTAATTGCCTTGCGATTTATTTCTGTGTAATTGCCTATGGTAGTTTTTCCCCGCAGTGTTTTATATGGCGAGTGACTTTTCGACGATTGAGTGGTGGGGCACAGAGATGAAAGGAAAGCTTGGAAAAATTGTTCGATAACTTTACTGAAATTCCCCCGATTTTTTCGCCATTAAAGTCGTGTCAATATGGACAGTTCACGATTTGGAGGAAAATCCTCCAATTTTCTCTTCATTGAAGAAAAATTTCACCAGATTACTTTCAATTCAAATCAATACACTCCTTCTCTGTCATTGCCTTGCAATTTCCTTCTCTGTAATTGCCTTGCAATTTTTCGGTGAAATCAAATCAATACATACAGATCGAGGCTAAAGGAATACTCCTATTTTCTCTTTATTTAAGAAAATTTCGCTCGATTTCTTTCAAGATATTCATTTCTCACGTCAAGTCAATCAACTCTTTCCTCTGTAATTACTTTGCACTAGCACAGCCGCAAAGTATGCCCCAATATATGAAATTAAAGTGTGCCGTCATGAGCATTTGACTGTTAGTTACGGTGAAAATGTAGTTACCCTTGATAAAGTATAAGTAAACGATCCCAGTTAACAGTTACCAGTGAAAGGATCGGATAGCGAAATTATCGGTGATATTCGCATTGAAGGGTCACGAATCGAATGTACACATCTACAAACTATCGCTCGTAGATTTATTTTTAATAAAAAGGTTGTATAATTTATTATAATAATAATAATTTAGTGGTCCTCAAGTGAAGTGAAGATAGACAATGATTGATTGTATAGATTTTTTTCTAATAAAAAGTTGATATAACTAATTACTAGCACAGTTACTCAAAACCGTGGCTGATGAATGCTGAAAAGTTATGCCAACGCTTCTTCCCGCAGATTAATGGCCGGAACCCTAAACGCTCTTTATAGGTTATAGTCTTCCACCATCGGCCATAAACAAACGAACACAACGGACAGCAAGAAAATGAAAGGAAGGGGCGGACATAAAATAAAACGCACAACCACAAAATGAAATTCACAACCAGAAAATGAGCGTCTAACCAAATCCAAACGTGATAATCCCAAAGTTTAATCATTTAAATGTGGCAATCATATAATGCTACAATAATTTCTTAATATGATTAGGTAAATGTTAAAAAGTAAACAGGTTAACGGATGCATTCAAAAATACAAGGAAGTTATGAAGAGGAAATCACATTCATTGATTTGGGAGGACGACTAAGAATATACCAGCATCTTCAATTGTTAATTTTAGATTAAAAGGTGATTAATTGTGCTCATTGTCAATAGGTGTAGGCCTTTCGAGGTAATAAAAATAATTTAGTAGTTAGTTGGGAGTGAAGATGGTGATTATTGATTCTCAATGATATTTTGTAAGGAGGTAGATTTTCATTTTTGTCAAACTGTTATTGAGTGTGAACACAATCTAGTCATTAGAAATAAATAGTTGGTGGTTTGTAAGGGAACATATTTCCTAGTCTTGAGTTGATAATTAGAAGTAATATTAGGTTATAAGACCAAAACTTTGTTTCAACTTAAATAGTATGTACCAGAAAAGCTAATATCCATTATTCTCATAGCAAAGATTATAGTAATGAGATTTTGTACTTTTAAGTGACATTTAACTTTAATAACATACATGAGACTAATTACCAATAAAAAATTATATTTTCATCTTTTCATTTCATGAAAAAATAAATTAAAAAATTATGTGCACAAGGACTACTAGAAAATTCTAAGTAAATGCAATAAAATAAAATAATACATGTTTAAGTTTTTTCATTTCATTAAAAATTATTTGGTAAGTAATTTCTCATTTAATTAGATAATTTGAAATTAGATCTTTATTAAAAATTATTAAATAAAATATACAAATATTTTGTCTTAATTATAATATTTTGAATTTATTTACATCTATCAATATCAAAATAAAAATGTAAATATTTTATCTTAATATAATATCTATCAAAATAAAGAATGCAAATATTTAGTTTTAATTATAATAATTTGAATTTACTTATTATGTTTTTTCTTAAATTTATTAAATTGGATAATTAGAAATTGTTTTTATGTCAAAGATGAACTGTTAAGTTTGGTTAAAATTTGTTTTTATTATGTTTTTTTTTTTTAAATAATTAAATTGGATAATTAGAAATTGTTTTTATGTCAAAGATGAAATGTTATAGTTTGGTTAAAAATTGCTTTCACCACTAAGGATGAGGTGAAAGATTGGAAATTAGTACTTTGAAAGGGATAACCAACATAATTTAATTAAAAATTGTTGATATCATCAATGACCATTAAAAATGAAGTGAAAGATTTTTTAATTTAAAATTATAATTAAATTATTGATTTTTTTATAATTTTGATCGATTCAAATGATTGAGTAACTTTCATAAAAAAAAAACTAAGCAGTTAATATGTCTGGAAGCTCTGAAAAAAACTGTTTGAGCATGCTTATACAACTGATTGACTATTACTACCCTACGACTGTCTAGATAGCATGAACTAAAAAAGAAAGTGAAAGTAAAGCAGCTATCAAATGGCGTACATGCATTGCAATCGTTGAGATAGGAGGTGGCTATCAAATGGATGTGGGAGAGACTATGTGTACAGTCCACCTGCCTCTTTGTAGTGGGTGCCAGTGGGTACATGATACTATATCAAATTTAAATTGAGCTTAGTGATGTTTGCAATTTAATAACTATATTCAAAAAATTTATTATATTTAAAATATCTATTANAAGTTAAAAAAAATATTTATTATAAAATTAATTTATTTTACATTATATTTTTCTAAATATGAAATTTATTTTATTTAAAAAAAAAGTAAATTATCATCATTATCATTATAAAAAATTCTTATATTTAAAAAAAGCATTAAATATAAATTATTATATTTAAAAAATATTCAAAGTTATTATAAAAATTTATTATATTTAATATAAATTATATTCATTCAATTTAATTAATTTTTTATTTTTTTTTAAATATATATTTAGTACAAAATTAACTTACCGTACATGATTCTCTTTCCATCCTTTTTCGTAAAATTGCCGTGGTGCCTATCGAGAATAGACGAGAACATTGAAATGACAAGTTCACTGTTAAGAATTTTACAATACCAAATTTCCTTGCTCACTGCTGACAAGTTCTCTGTTAAGAATTTTACAATAAGAAACGTATTCCTTCAATGTTCTTAGCAAGATTTCCGAATCGTGCTCAAAGCTAACAAATCTTTGAAGATTTTAGTACTACTAAAGGTCTACAATCGTCACATGCTACAAAAGGTCTACAATTTTAGTGCTACTATATGTCTACAATCTTTGACCGTTTCGAAGATTTTAGTGCACCTTTCCAATGTACGTGTGCGGCTTCAGATCACTCGATGATAAAATTAATATCCATCATCTATTTATTCTTTTCGTGAAGGAATTTAGCTCCACCCAAAGAAACAGTAAATGATGCTAATTCCCCTGATAGCCTTCACCTCCCTTTTCACACCACTTAGTCCTGCACAGGCCGATCAGGATCATCCACATACCACTTTCATCTTCCACGGATTTAATGGAACCGACTTGATCTTGGAAGCTGAGGCTTCAGTCATCGGCTCCAAATCCGTGCTCGCCCTCACAAACCAATCGCAGTCCATGCTCGGCCACGCGCTCTATTACATTCCCGTGCAGATGAAAAGCTACGACTCACGAGACGCTTTCCTCCTTTCGCACTACCTTCGTTTTCTCCCTGATGCATCCATCCTCCGCCGAAGCTGGACACGGAATAGCCTTCATCATGATTCCCCACAGATCTCCCATCGGCGCTCTGCCGTCCCAGTATCTGGGCTTGTTTAACCTCACCAGCAACGGGCAGCCATACCACCAAAATTTCCGAAGCGTGCTCAGAGCGAACAAATCTTTGAATGATAACCGCACCTTACACCGAAGTTTTAAAGATTCGAGTGTACCTTTCTAATGTGTACGTGTGTGACTTCAGATAACTTGATTATTTATTAATATTCATCATCTCTGTATTCTTTACTTTACAAGGAGGAATTTAGCTCTACCCAAAGAAACGACTAATGATGCTAATTCCATGGCGCACCCTCCTCCTGATAGCCTTCACCTCCCTCTTCATACCACTTATTCCTGCACAGGCCGAGGAGGATCATCCACATACCACTTTCGTCTTCGACGGATTTAATGGAACCGACTTGATCTTGGAAGAGGAGGCTTCAATCATCGCCTCCAACTCCGTGCTCGCCCTCACAAACCACTCGCATTTCATGCTCGACCGCGCGCTCTATTCAATTCCCGTGCAGATGAAAAACAACGAGACGGTTTCCTCCTTTAGCACTACCTTCGTTTTCTCCATGGGGCATCCTCCCTCTGCCGAAGCCGGACACGGAATAGCCTTCATCATGATGCCCCACAGATCTCCCATCGGCGCTCTGCCGGCCCAGTATCTGGGCTTGTTTAACTTCACCAGCAACGGGCAGTCATACAATCACTTATTCGCAATAGAGTTCGATACAATCAACAGTGTGGAATTCAATGACCCCGACGACAACCACGTGGGTGTAAACATCAACAGCCTCATCTCGGTGCAGACCAAGCCTGCTGGATATTGGAATGGGAAGGACAGCTTCCATGGATTGAGCCTCAAGAGTGGACGGAACATACAGGCCTGGATCGATTACAATCATCCTCAACGCCGCCTCAACGTTACCATCATGTTAGCCGGCTCGCCGAGACCGCAGAAGCCGCTGATATCTCTGAAAATCGATCTGGGCAACGTTCTGCAAGAGAAGATGTTCGTTGGCTTTTCAGCGACCACGGGGAACGTCAATGAAGACCATTACCTTCTCGCGTGGAGCTTTACCACCCAAGGCATGGCGCCGCCCCTCGATCTATTGCGTCTCCCTTCTTTTGCGAACATGTATTCCAAACGTCCGGGCCGAGGATTCATAGCCGGCGTCACAGTGGCCGCTCTGGTTCTCTTCTCGCTGACTGTTGCAGCCCTATTTTTCATAAGAGCGAAGTATGGAGAAACGATCGAAGAATGGGAGAAGGAGTACTGGCCCCATAGACTCAGTTACAAGGAATTAAGCATTGCCACTAGCAAGTTCGGGGACGAAAACTTTTTGGGGCAAGGGGGTTTTGGCAAAGTTTACAAGGGCGTTCTCCGCAGCAGTGGCCAAGAGGTCGCAGTGAAATGCATAACAAAAGAGCTTCCGGAGGGAATGAAGGGTTTCGTTTCAGAGATATCGAGCATGGGTCGCCTAGAGCACCGGAACCTGGTTCATCTCCTGGGTTGGTGCCGAAGGCATATGCAACTATTCATCGTTTACGACTATATGCCCAACGGCAGTCTGGATAAACTCATCTCCGGGAATCCGACAACAGTCCTGCCATGGCATCGGCGATACGTGATCCTGAAGGGCGTGGCCGCTGGGATGCTGTATCTCCACGAGCAATGGGAGAAGAGGGTCATCCACAGAGACATCAAGTCGAGCAACGTGCTGCTGGATTCGGAGCTCAACGGGCGGCTGGGAGACTTTGGCCTGGCTAGGCTGTATGATCACAGCGATAATCCGCAGACGACTCATGTTGTAGGAACGTTAGGGTACATAGCGCCGGAGCTGATACACACGGGGAAGGCTACGCCGAGCTCGGACGTGTTTAGCTTCGGGGTTCTGCTGTTGGAGGTGGCTTGCGGGAGGAGGCCCGTGGATCCGTTGAAGGACGCCGAGCAGATGATTTTAGTGGAGTGGGTGTGGGGACTTTACACGGAGGGGAGGCTGCTGGAGGCGTCGGATACAAAGCTGGAGAAGGACGGATATGATGTGTGTGAGATGGAGAAGGTGCTGAAGTTGGGGTTGTTGTGTTCTCACCCAGAGCCGGAGAACAGGCTGGGCATACGCCATGTTTGCCAAATACTCGAAGGCGAAGCTCCTCTTCCTGACATCCGCAGGCCTTCTTTTAATGTGAGTAACGTGGGTCGTTATCCCAGAGGCCTCATTAGATATACGGTTGATAAATCTGGGGAGGAAACGTCGAGCCGAAGCCGGTCAGAAGGAATACCCAGTTCGACTTTCGATAACTCTCCATAAGGAATACCCAGTTCGACTTCCGATAACTCTCCATCCATCGAGCGGGTCAAATTCATAGGTTTGATCACCGGGAAGCTTTTGCCGAGGTGATGGGTTCCATCCGCAATACTGAAAATTTATCCGTCGCCCGTGCAGACCTTGTTTGATCGGTGATGGAGATCTAAGGACTTTGGGATTATCATGACCAAACGATATATGGCACTGTTAAGCCGTCTGCATTTTTATATCGCTTTACAGGCAGCATTAAATATGTTTTCTCCCCCACCATATCTGCATATACACATTTCATATTAATGTAAACATAAAATAAGTTTTTTTTCCATCATATTTAATTTTAATATATTTATATTTATGCCTAAAGGCGTACACCTATTGGTAATGGGCACAATTAATGATCTTTTAACTTTATTTAATCTTAAACCCTAATCTGATGGCTATGCATTGTTGATGCTTAGTCGTCCTCCAAAATCAATGGGTCAGATTTATTGTTCATAACTTTCTTGCATTTATCAAGATATCCGTTAACATGTTTACTTTTTAACATTTACCTAATCACATTAAAAAATTACTGTAAGGATATGTAATTGTCACGTTTAAATGATTAAATAGGATTAAACCGTGCAGCCAAACGTTTCATATTACCACAGATGGATTACGAATTACCACAAACGTAAGGTTTCTAGGTATATATTGAAAAACAACCCAATAGTTATATATATGGTTGAGTGGTTCCATAGGAAGGTTTGGCTTCAAATCTTAGAACTCTCATCAAATTAATTTAAGCACAATTATATATCTAAGCACACATGTTATTGTATCTACATGTCATTGTTATAATTCACTAGCAGAGCGGCTAACTCGCGGACGGTTGATAAAAAAAAATCTCGGGTTGAAAAAAACTCAGTGAAAACGTCAGGCTTTTGCATGAAGAAATTGGACACTTGAAGAATTCCAAAAGTTAATCATTTAAACGTGGCAATCATATGATGTTACAGTAATTTCTTAATATGATTAGGTAAATGTTAAAAAGTAATTAGGTAAAGAAGTTATCAACAATAAATCTAACTTGTTCATTTTGGAGAACGACTAAGAATATGCCAGCATCTTCAATACATAACCATAAGATTAGAATTTAAGATTAAAAGATCATTAATTGGTAATTTTTTTTAATGAAAAAAGTTATAATTTTTTACTTGAAATAGAAAAGGTAAAGTTACATATTTTAAGTGTTCCAATACAATAAAATTAAAAAGTACATTCTATACATTAAAAAATTAAAATCAATTTTAAATTAATATCTTGAAATTTATAATAATATATTTTAAATTAATATCTTGAATAAATTATAAAGAGGTGAAATTTATAATAATATATTTTAAATTAATATCTTGAAATTTATAATTAAATGGTAAAGGGTTGGGCCCTTGGGTATCTTTCCACGTACAAGGATGGAATGATCACTTGTGTCTTCATATTTTTTTCTCTTTTCTAAATGTTGACTTTCTTTTCCATGATGTAACATAGTATTCAATTGAATTAAACTACTCAATGTATTAGAAGGGATGGATCTTCCCTTAATTGCATTGAAGTATGATGTAACATAGTATTCAATTGAATTAAATTACTCAATGTATTAGAAGGGATGGATCTTCCCTTAATTGCATTGAAGTGTATTTATGTACTAGAAGTTGTAAATGGATTTTTTTTAGATGTCTATTGTATTAGAGAAGAGTTGAAATTATGTTATCGATCAGATTGATATTCAACTTTTGATCGATGTAGTTTTTAGTTTTCTCTTTGTTTGATCTTTCCTCTTTTGGGATTCATCTAAAGTGGGATGCGCTATTGGATTTGGATTTCTTCACTACCACTTTAGACCTTTGTTCTAACTCATTTTTACTTATTAGCTCAAACACTAGGTACTAGTCATGATAGATTCAACCATTGTGTATGATATTATGTTCTTGTATTTCCATGGATCATGCTAAATATTTGATGATGTATGCTCATTGAAGTTATATTAGGGAAGCTTCCCTTGTGCTAGAAAAGAACCAGCCATAATTGACAAGAATGACTACTATGGTGATAATGGGTAGTGCTCTTACATACCATCAAATTTGTTTTAATTGGCATTAGGGACTTAGTATTTCATAGTGTGATTTTGGGTTATAATGATGACATTTTTTAGACATTAAGAACTCCATCAAAAACATTTTTAGTTTACAAACTTATCACATAAATAGTCTATATGTTTACCTATATGGTTTAACGTAACTATATTTACTTATGTTTTAGATGTCATTCCTATTGAGAATGGTGAAATTAATATAATGAAGAGTTGAAAGGTGTAGCACCAAAGAAGGTTAGTTTTCTCTTAGTTAAGGTTTCCAAGATAAATATCTATGTACTATATATGTGAGCCATTGATTAATTTTTGTTTTGCTTAAAATTTGTATGCATTTCTTTACTTCAAAAGTTTAAAAGTTACACATTGATCCTAACTTAATAAAAAAAAAATTAAATTTAGAATTCCATTGATAAACACAAACACATATATTTTCACTCCATAAATAAAATGATTAATCTCAATCTAAATGAAAAACCAACCCAAGTTCACATTTCCACATCAACAAAAATCCTTTACATACCCCTTTGAGATATTGTAAAGAGTTGTTCTAAATAACTCAATTATGAACATAAGATGAATCAAGAAATAAATCATTATTGATTTCAAAAATATACATATATTCACAAAACCATAAGTTGGGTTCATCCTTTTATAGGCTCATCCATCCGCAATACTGAAAATTTATCCGCCGCCCGTGTAGACCTTGTTTGACCGGTGATGGAGATCCAAGGAGGTTGGGATTATAATGACCAAACGATATATGGCACTATTAAGCCATCTGCGTTTTTATATCGATTTACATGCAGTATTTAATATGTTCTCTCCCCCACCATATCTGTATATACACATTTCATATTAATGTAAACATAAAATAAGTTTTCTTTTCCATCATATTTAATTTTAATTACATTTCATATTAATATAAATATAAAATAAGTTTTTTTTTCATTTCATATTAATATAAACATAAAATAAGTTTTCTTTTTCATCATATTTAATTTTAATTATGTCGAAGACATATTTAATATTAGGTTTTGTAAAAAACCTGCCAACTGATTGACAATTTTTCTAAAACCAGCTTTTTCATCCACCTGTATAATGATTTGAAACAGCCTGTCTATCACCATTAAACTGTCTTAACATCACTGCAAATGCCATAAAGGTGATGATGTCTTCTCTTGCCACTTGTTTCGTCCACCGTCTATCTCTCTGCCTTATCTCTTTGTCTGCCTTATCTCTTTGTTGTCCTGTCTCTCTTTGATGTCCATCGCGCCATCTGGTTGCCCCTGATCTTATTTGCTATCTCCTCCTTCTCCATCACCGTCACAACAGTTTCCACTGGGTACGAAGCCATGCTCCGGCCAAATATTATCAACCCCTACACTGTACAACACATCGAACTTGACCTGCAAAACCTGCGTGAACAACTGGCCCGGGAACTCTTTCACAGACAGGATGTCTGTGAAAAGCGTGCTCCTCTTCAGGCATTGTGTCGCCAGAGACTTTAGCACGGCCTACACAGACGAATATCGAAAATAATGAGTAAGAAAATACCCAGATTGAATTGGTTAGGACAGATGGTCTCTCTTTTCTTCATCATATTCATTACGTCCGGATTAAGACCTTATTATTACGATTTCGATTTTCTTTTATTTTGTTTTTTATTATTGATTTCACATTTAACATATTATATTATATTATATTATATTATATTATATTATATATATATATATATAATTATTGGTTTTAAAATTTTACATGAATGTGGAACTACAATAAAGTGAAATGGTAAAGGTGTTGATGTAAAGATATAAAGCAATAAAGAGAGAAATGAATTTAAATCTACACTAAAGTGAAATGATAAAGGTGTTGACGTAAAGATATAAAGCAACAAAGAGAGAAAGGAATTTAAATCTGGATGGGATATGTTTAATTTTATGAAAATATGGGTATAACAATTTGTTTAAAAATTAAATTGGGAATAGATCAAGTCTATATTGGTGCAAATGTATAAATTTATATTTTATTTGTTTAGGTGTTAATTTTCCAGCGATTTTTGCAAATGAGTATCAAATGTTAAGATGGAGAAAATAAACTAATGCTGAAACAAACAGAGAAGAGTAAAAGAGTACTAGTATTTATTATAAAAGTGAAGTCTCACTTGTGAAATTGGGGCTGGAAAATCTTCAATTTTTATTGTATATTTTTTTATCATGGAAAAGACAAGTTTAAAGTTATTTTTTGACTTTTTTTTAAGAATTATTTTTAAGAAGAAGTTGATTCAACATCAATTTATGCTATTGATTTTTTTTTCCAATTGTTTATATTTTACTTATTCATGCACTTATTCATTTATGTGAATTGTTGGTTATGAACATGATTGGATAGACATATTCAATATCATTTTTATGCAATGAATGAACAAGTTTCCAGCTATTGAATGTGTAATGAATGAACAAGTTGCCCGCTGTTGGATCTACACAGGAATGAACAAGTTTGGGAAGAATGTGTTTATTATTGTTGATTTTACATATGGTGTGAAATTGTTTAACTTACTCTGTTCCAAGCAACTTATATAATATCAATACATAGATTATGGACATAGACCAACTACTTTATTCATTATAGTTGTACTACAATACATAACTATAATTAGCATATTATCTTGATTTTGGAATGAAATATTTAATGTATAATGTGAAAAGTAAAAATTAAGGATATGGATTAAAGCCCAAAGAGTAAGGCAACAGAGGGTCATCTAATACATAAAGTAATAGAGGCTAAGGATGTTCATCAATGTAGAGTTTCCATTGTGGGCAAAACATTTGTTTAGTGTTCATAATTTGTGTGAAGCCACACCAACATATAGAGTGGAGTTGGGTAGTGTATTTCATCATGCCTTTGTATAGATGGTTTAGAAGTATAATGAAAATAAGAATGATGACAATGGATTGAAAGGAAAATTGAAATGTTGAAATTTTCGTTGTTTCAACTTTACTTTACTTCTCACCATTCAAAAAAATCTTTGCAAACTCAACATGACATTTATGTGTAGTACGCATGTTACTGAACTTGTGTTCATTGATACCTAGGAATACCTGAGCAACTAGACAAGGAAAGGTAAGAACATACTACGAGTGTAGATAATGGGTGGAAAGAGTACAGGTGGTAAGTCGGTGGTAAGTCAATGGGAAGACTGAAATCATAAATGAGTAATCTTTCACAGTTTTAATCTCCCATTCACTATTCCATAAAAAACTATTCTTGATATTTTATGTTTTGTTGACTCTGTTATATAAAACACAATTTAATAATTTAAATATTAATAAGAGTAGAATTACAAATTTTAATTTTAATATTTAAAATTATATATAAGTTATTTTGTATTTTATATAATTTAATATTTAATAAATTCATATATCATGTTAATATTTACTTATTTAATAAATTTATTTAAAACATAGTTGTTTTTCTAAAATATTTTTCAAATTGTAACATATCATTCTGTAGTCATAGACCAACAAATCAAATTTAATAGTAGTGCTATACTAATCATGATTGTGAGCATGACAAATCACTTTTCCAGAATAAAAAGTCATAACAACACCCAAGAAACATGACCCAAGTAAGCATAATTTCCCCAACTTTAATCACAGAGCACTATGTGCTTTGTTGATGAAGTTTCCATATCCTTTTAAAGAGGAGCAACATTACAAAGAGGTGTTTTTAATAATATTTTGGACATGATGTTCATTTTTCAAAATTCATTGTTTTAAATTTTTAATAATTTTTTTTTTTAAATTATTATTAATGTATATTTGTTTGTTTTAATTTTTTGGAAAAAGATGATTTACAAAATAAAATATTATTATTAATCTTTATTTATTTGTTTAAAGTAATTGTTTTAAATATTTATTAAAAATTGTTTTTTTAATAATTTTAAAAATATTATTATCAACATGTATATGTATTTGTTTTTTTTTGGTGAAAATGAAGTATTGTAGACAAGGAATTCAACCATAAAAAAATCACACTTTCTATAGTGAGATTTTGAAATTTAAAGTGATAGTGAGTTTCATATTACAAATGAATTTGTTAACGCCCATTTTCATTAAAATAACAATTTAACACTTTAAATTTGAAATTTGAAAATTTCCACAAAATTAAATAGAATAAAAAGACATTCCAAAAGCTAGCTTTATTTACTACATACAAAATTAGACTTAGCTTATAGTCTAAGTGTTATCATTGCTCTATTAATATTTAATTTGTTCAAGTGGCAAATTATGCTTTTGTGGATTACACATTTGTGCAAGGGAGTCCTTTAATGTAAATGATGATGAGTTTCTTAAGAGAAGAAATGATTTCATGATTTTAGCATGTCTCCCGAAAGGGGAGGATTTCATAACTTTCAAACATATTCACAAGCCTTTTATAGTAGGATTTCATAGCTCTCAAGCATATTCACAAAGGGGTGTCTTTTATATTAGATGGGCTCCCAATGGAGGTGTTTATTGCCTATGGAGCTAAGGATGGAGGATTACTTAGTAGAAAGGATGATTTTATAGTTCTAACATGTTTTTCAAAAAGGGTGATTTCATAGATCTGTTGTGTCTTTACAAAGTGAGTAGTTTATTTTAGATAGGGTCAAGGATGGGGCATTATTATAAATGGTATTAATATGAAGGATTAATGTTTCCATATTGTAATAGGACCAAGAATATAGAGATATTTATCTAAAATAATTGTTTTCTCACTTTGATACATCTATGTAAACTACATTTATTTTGAACAAGACTATAAGTAAAATTAAATTTCACTAAAAGAAGTTGGGAATTACACCCTAAATGAAGATAGTGACAAACAAAATATTCTTAATAATTTATCTTCTATTATTTATATTATGACTATAATTATTATTAAATAATATTTGTATATTTTATTCAAATCAAAATGGTTTTTTCCATGTGAAATTTGAACTTTCTTCATGATACCACTCTAAAGTTTATTCTTTGATTTTGTTTTTTTAATAAATTATTATTAAGAATAGTTATTATATATAGGTTCATTTATAAGAATAACATTCAATTAGAGTTTATCACACAACAACTTTAAGTTAAATTCAAATTAAAGTCAAGCGATACCCAACTAACAAGTATTTATATTAATTAAATTTGGTCTCTATGGATGTTAACTATCATCATTATCATATTAATAATTAATATCATAATATACACTTAATTATAAGTATATATAACTATTAAAATTATGAAAATAACTATATTTATTTAGATTAGTCAAATAATTAGTATATTATTATTAAAATTTGTATCCACCACAAGATACAAGATCAAAACATATTATTTTTAAATTCTATTAACATGGAAATATTTATTTTTGTTTTTAAAATACAATCATAACTTAAAGATCATTCATTTAATTATAATCAAGTTTTTGTGTCTACAAGGACAAACTTTTCACCAATTCAAAAGTTATTGTAAGAAATCATTATCAAAATAGTGAACCAACTTCAATATCTTTATGATTTCAATTAACAACATTAATATGTCAAATCTCACTAGGTTGATTGGTTTAAAAGGGTTTCATTTGTAGGGCAACCCAAAGTCAAAACTAATTGTAATTGGGAGAGAGACCCAAAAAATCTAGCGAGTTATGGGTTGGTGCATTGGAGGTAATTTTGACGGCTTAGATACCCCAGGGTTTCTTCTCCAAAATTTCTTAGCAAATTACTTCGGCATTCTCATTCCCCAACTTAGGGGGTATGCTAGTGTATTTATATTTATATAAAGCTATTGCATTAATTATTATGGTATATGGTAGATGAATGGATGAGAAGTCCTAGAGTTAAGGTTTCTAAGTAAAAAAAATAACCAGATAATTACATCAAAGGAGTTCTTTTAGGGGAGGTTCCTCCTCTAATTTTCGTCATCTGTCAAACGACTATGGCTGCCTACCATGTGTCATTCTAAAATGTAACCAGTTGTTCCTCCAACGTCATTTCTTGACCTTCGTGCACCACCCTACTACACTGTCTGCTGATTCATATGACGTTGTTGATGTTGTGAACAAGAGAATGTGTAACAAGAAAAGTAACTTGAGCTTGAACAATTTCTAGGGCATGAAGTCTTGCCATGCAGGCTATATGACAGCAGTTAGATGGCACTATCAATGCACTACCTAGTAAGTTTTAGGGCAGCAGCCCAGAAAGAGTCTCTCTGCGAGAAATGATGAAGCTATCATATCAAATTTTTTCTATGCATCTTGTGGACCCTCATAAGTAGAAGGAAGGGGGTTGTGTAGTGCTTGTGGTAATAATAGCTCATGCGGGCTCATTCGAACAACGTAGAGTGGAGAGCAGCGCTTAGGGCCTGGGGAAGATCTTGCTGGAGATATCTCGGCTTGACCATATTTTGGCTCTTTTCGTGAGTGGTAAGGGGGATCTGGGGGGTTGATGGACTCGACTGTCGTTTTGGGGGAAATTCGCAGCTGTTGATGGTATTGACTACTTCTCTGGATGTTTTGGTTTCTTGCATTTTGTTCCTTGTTTGGCAGAGAGGAGGATCCACTCCCTCGAAACGGCCGAAGAAGCACACACCTCTGGTGAAAGAAGAGGAGGAGGATGATTCCGAGAAAAAGAGAGTCATGGTTTTCTTTGGGACTTAGTGTTTTTTAGGAGGCGGCCCGAGGAACCTCTCCTGCGACTGTTTCTTATGTAGAAATCTTAACGAATAAATTTCTCTCACCGTGTCTAACGTACTCCGGATTTCTATGAGTCGTGTCTAGCGTGCTCCATATTTCTATGAGTCGTTCTACAAGAAACAATAGGTAGACGTTAGTATTTTATTCAACTGTTCAAGTTAGCAGGATCTTATTAGTTCTCCTTCATTTCAGAGAGCAGAGTTTGTTGACAATTAGGAGTAATTATCTCCAAGTTGGTTCTCCAATATTCTAGCCCCTAATTTGTCTCTACTGCTAGCTGTACAGATAGACTAGAATTACTAAAATCCCTGAAAATATGTGATTG
>SNQJ01S0183985.1:7846-26808 GCA_010110895.2 Picea sitchensis | reverse complement strand
GCGAAAGCACGAGCTTTCGTTTTTCCCATTCATAGAATTTCGGTGGTTACCTGCCTCCTACTTTGACCTTTCATCTACCGAAAATGAAAACTTTCGATGGTTAATGAGCACAGTGGTGGCTCGCCTAAACCACCGAATCCTACTGTTTTTCCAATTTCTTGACTGAACCAAAACCAACATGTCTTTTGGGATTATTTTGAAAAACAGACTCTCTAATCTTATTGCTAGAAATTTTAAAATCAAATTTAGGGACCAACCTATCATCTACTAATCAAATAAAACCAATGATTTATTTGGGGAGTTAACAAGAGGTTTAAGACTCTGACAGGCTGCTTAATTTTTCAGATCCCAGACGAACATAATAAATAATGGTTCATCACTGCCCTCCTTCCACACATTAGAGTTCCTCTGATGCAACAGAAGGTCACTTCGCAGGCTGAAGCACTGGAGATCACCATGAAATTAGAAGCAACCTCTGTAGGAGAATCCAATTCAGATATGAGCCATATTTTAAATCAACTTACTAGTTTATCTTTACGGGTGGAGGATATGAAGAAATAAAAAGGAAAGGAAAAAAGAGAAGATATCTAGTGTATTAGATGTAAATCAAAAGGCCGTGACAAAGAGCATTGTCCCCTATTTCATGAATACTTGGCTTTGGGATCGCCTATCCTGTTGAAGCAAGCTACTGTACCCTGGTGTGAGGTATGTAGAACTAGACATTGCCCTGGTGAATGTTATTATATGCAAAAGTATGCCTAGAAACGTACCAATATTTACTGCACATTCTATAAATCTGTGGGGCATGACGAGAAGGATTGTAGGGCTTATGATCTCATGCATGAAAGATCAATGGATACATATAGGATTCAAGGAGAAACATGACAAGAAGGAAATATTGCATAGTTCAACTCCCTAGAAAGAGGAAACTTCAACCCTCGTGGTGGATTCATAGGAAGAGGACAAGGAGGAGTTATGGGTTGAAGTAGAGGTAATATCATTTTATATAACTGCGCACAGCCTGGACATTTGGAAAGGGATTTTTTAGAACCCTTGTACTACTTGCAACTACTGTAACTCGTTTGATCATGTTATCAAAAAGTGTCCAATATTTTTGGCCAAACTTCAGGAGAGACGAGGAGGAAACCAACAAGTCCAATTGATATCATCAGAACCTCACGGTGAGGACCCTAGAGTCATTGTTATTACTATAGGAGGCGATTTTCCACGAGAATATAGAGTGACTCCAGGAAAGACTACATAAGGACCAGGGATCAGAAGAGTTGTAGAGAAGGCACAATTGTTTGATCAAAGGAAAGAGAGGCATACTTTTGAATAAGCAAGGAAATAATTTGTAGGAGAACAAGCTTCTTCTTCTAAGGCACAACCAGAATTCAGGGAATGAAAAATGCCACCAACATTTGATCAGTGTGTCTTAGCTAAATAAGGAAAAGAGGTAAGCAAGCTCATGGAATTCTTATATACTTGTATCAATTTGATTAAAGATGAAAAATCTGTGCAAGAATTACAACACCTAGTAAGACAATACAAAATTGGAAGAATATACCTTATGCTAAATAGAGTTGTGAATCATGTATCAAGGAAAAGAAGGACAAACAAGGAATTACACCTTAGTTCTCATATTGGATACTATGACATGGACTATGTGGTCCTCGACTTGGGATCATAAGTAAATGTTATGACAAAGCAGACTTGGGCACTGATGGGAAAACCTAGATTGATCTACTCCCCTATCAAGCTTAGGATGGATAATTAGCAGGAAATAAGCCCCTTTGGAAGATTGGAGCAGGTCCCTATAGACATCGACGGGGTAAGGACATTTGCAGACTTCAAATTAATTGATATTGTTGATGATAACTGTCCTTATCCTGCATTGTTAGGAATTGATTGGGGTTTCAATAATTTGATTGTTTTTTACCTAAATAAGAGAAGAATGACATTCAAAGGGAATGGACTTAAGGTCATTACACCTCTTGAACCCGATGAAGGTCACAGATACACAGAACCAATAAGATAATAAGACTACACCTACGAGCTAGAAAACATCTAAAAACTGATAGCAAGACAACAAGATTACATTAATCCTACAACAATTGGAAATCTAAGTTGGCAAAGTGAAAGTGCATGTTCATTAGATTTAGAGGAAGCATTGGAAAACTAGCAGAACAGAATGTATGAAGTCTCTGCATGGAGATGTGCCAGATTGACTAGAGAAGTTCGCAGGATTGGCACATAAGTAAGTAATCTCCCTACATTTGATGGTTTGAATCATTTGGAGACATTTCTATCTGAATTTGAGAGAATTTTACTCATACAACAAAGGATGTTGGCACTGGATGACGCAATGAAATCAACACTATCTAGATGGTGGGGAACACACAAAAAGAACATCACGGAATGGGTACAATGTCACACCTTGTTGATAGTTCACTTCTTAGACCAAGATTAAGGATGCAAATTTCATTACACATGCCAGATTTGTCCTAAGGACCATGTGAAAAGTTATGAGGAGGCCTAGAGAAACATTCCTAAAGAATAGTGGGTACATAAGTTCATTAACACATTGGACACTACACCTATCAACTGGTATCTTCAAGCAAAGTTGTGCTTCATCACTACAGATTGGTACGGTATGAATCAGAACTTTATAGCCACCTTATTATTTGAAATTCAGTACCCTATAGTATATTGGGCGTTACAAGTCATAAGACATAAGGTCTTTCAGGAGGCACCTAACCCCCCTCTTGACCAGGAAAAAGATGAATGGACTGTGCCTCTTCAATAGTTACATGAGTGCTACAATATTAATGCTGATGAGGATGATGACCCGAGGGATGTAAACATTTTAGAAACTGAAGGAAAAAGAGACATAGAAGGGCCAGGGATTGAATTACCCTTTGTGTTACAATCCATTAAAGTTAAGAAGGTTAATATTGGAACAGAGAAAACACCTAGGTTGGAAAATGTTGGAGATTATTGAGATGATGCTACTATTAGAAAGATCAAAAAGATATTGCATGAATATCATGATTTTTTTCCAACCAAGTTCATAGACATGAAGGACATTAAAGGCCCCATGGGAGAAATGAAGATCCCCCTAAGACCAAATGCAAGACCTATCAAGCAAAGACCTTAAAGATTGAATCCCAAATACAAGAAGAAAGTTAAGATTGAATTGGATAGAATGATGGAAGCATGAATCATAGAACTTGTTGAGGAATTTGGATGGATTAACCCTATGGTGGTCTAAGACAAGAAGTCAGGAGAAATCATAATTTGTGTAAATTTAAGGAAACTGAATGATGCATGCCTACATGACCCCTTCCCTACACCCTTTACTGATGAACTACTAGATAATGTAGGAGAACAAGAGGTCTATTCATTCATAGATGGATTTTCAGGTTATCACCATATCTGAATTGCTAAGGAAGATCGACATAAGACCACATTTGCAACAAAATGGGGTTCTTTTTAGTACACTATGATGTCGTTTGGCTTGAATAATGCACCAGCCATATTTTCCAGGGTGGTGGTTGAAGCATTTAAAGACTTTTTACACAAAGTCTTGGAAGCATACTTTGATGATTGGACTGTTTTTAGCCTAATGAAGGATCATATTGAATTCTTGAGATTAATGTTGGATAAGTGCAGACAATGTCAAATTGCCCTGAATTTAAAAAAATGTATTTTCTTTTCACCCTTTGGAGTTCTTCTAGAGCACATTGTGTGTAAGTAGGGGTTGTTGGTATATCCTTCCAAGATTGCTATCATTGTTGATATACCTCCCCCTACTTCAGTTAGGCACCTGCGCACTGCATTGGGGCACACCGGATACTATAGAAAGTTTATTAAGGGTTATTCACAGATAACAACACCCATGGAGAAGATCTTAAATAAAGATAGTAAGTTCCAATGGATAGAAGAATGTTAACAGAGCTTTGACACATTAAAGCAAAAAATGGTTACTGTGCATATCTTGGTTTTTCCAGATTGGGGTAAGGAGTTCAATGTTCATGTCAATGCTTCTTCCATTGTGTTAGGATCAGTCTTAGCACAGCTAGGTGTAGGAGACATCGACCACCCTATAACATATTCTAGCATGAATCTTTCTACAACTGAAAGGAATTATACTACCACTGAAAGAGAAGGCTTGGCTATGGTATATGCACTGCATAAATTTAGACACTATTTATTGGGAGGACATTTTAAGATGTTCACTGATCATTCTACATTGAAGTACTTAGTCAACAAGCTATTGTTGGGGGGAATATTATGAATATGGCTACTACTATTCCAAGAGTATGACTTTGAGATTGTGGTAAAGCCAGGAAAAATGAATAAAGGACCTGACCACATATCCGGGTTAGAACATGGAGAAACCTACTAGTCTGGAAGATACACTTCCAGATGCAAAGTTTTTTTCCATCAAAAAAGTCAATGATCACTTCACTGATATAGTTCAGTTACTGTCCACAGGAATGGCACCTCGTGAGTACACAGTCATTCAGAAGAAACAGTTGGTATTCCACGCTGATGACTTTCAACTTATAGATGGACAGTTATATAAGATAGAACTAGATGAGATCCTAAGGAGATGTATTATGGAGGAAACAAGACCATTGATTATTGTAGAAGCACATGAAGGCATCATAGGAGGACACTATGCAGGAAAATAAACAACGCATAATGTTCTCAGAGCTGGCCTCTAGTGGCCTACTTTACATAAGGATGCTAAGGAATACTATAGAGCCTGTGATGTATGTCAAAGAGTAGGGAAGTATTCTAGAAGGGATGAAATGCCTTTGGCACCACAATTAACACTATAAGTATTCGAGAAATGGGCTATTGACTGTGGGACCTATTAACCCACCAGGAAAGTGCATAGGAGCTAGATACATTATCAATGCCACATAGTATTTGAACATATGGTCAGAAGTAAGAGAAGTTAAGGACTGTAGTGCAGCTACAGTTGCACATTTCATCTTTGAGGATATTACAACCAGATTTGGATGCCCGAAGATCCTTATGAGTGATAAAGGAACACACTTCATCAACAAAACTATTGAATCCTTGACTCAAGAATTTGAAGTTCACCATCATAAGAACACCCCATACCACCCACATGTGAATGGTACAATCAAAGCTTTCAATAAGATCTTGGAGACAGAATTGACTAAGATTTGTAGTGTTAAAATAAATGCTTGGGATTTAAGAATTTTAGCAGTATTATGGGCTTATCGAACTACTTGCAAAAAGATGACAATGCAGACTCCCTTTAAGTTAGTATATGGCTTGGAAGAAGTGGTACCTATGGAATATTTGGTTCCTAGTTTAAGAATTGCAACATTTATAGGTATGGATGACACAGGCGTTGTTCTAGATAGGCTTGCACAGTTTCTGGAACTGGAAGAAGACATGTTCATTGCAGGATTTGATCAGCAGGTACAAAAAGAATGAGAAAAGGCTTACCATGAAAAACATATCAAGAGGAAATCATTTAAGAAGGGATATTTGGTACTGTTATATGAAAGAAAGTTCATGAAGCATCCAAGGAAGTTTAGGACACATTTGATTGGACCATTTGAGGTTGCCTATGTCACAAAAGGAGGAGTTGCACACTTGAAAACTCTTAAGGGAGAATGGAAGGATGAGTTAGTGAATGGGAACTGGTTGAAGCTATATTGTGACAACTAGTTGCCTTGTAGCTCTCAGTAAAAGCAAAGGAAGAAGGGTATAGGTACCAGGTGTAGTTGAAACTGGGTACCAGACATAGAAAAGACATTCGACACACAATAAGGATGGATAGAGCAGAAAGCATAGGCTGCTATGAGCAGTCTGTAGTCAAAGTATTATAGAAGGCTCAATCTTGTAGTGACTCGGGATGAGTCACATATGAGTGTTGGGGGCCTATTGTCCCTTGGTTATGTAATGAAGTGAATATTAAGGAAGAAATATGAAGTGTGAACTATGTGGAAGGCACATAAACTGAGTAAGGGTCGAAGTGGGTAAAGAAGCAAAAAAGAAGGAGTGAAGTAAAGGAAAAGCTAGTTGTTGGAAGAGAGGATCAAGGAAGATAAAGCAACAAATAATACATATCATGGACAACTTAGCAAGAGGAATAAGACACCAATGGATACCTTGGATCATGTCATAGAAAAGGAGGAAGGACAGGCTGGTGAAGCCCTAAAAATGTAGGTCAAGTGGACCTAGGGTTTTGGCACCTAGGGTTTTGGATCTAGGTTTTTGACACCTAGGCTTCAGTCTATGGTTGTCTGAGAGTCATGTAATGTATAAATAAAGGTCTATATGACTTGGGAGTGGGTTCGTTCATATTATTATGGTTTATTTTCATGTTTGATTATTGTTGTTGTTGAGAACTGTATTGAGTCTGTATTCTGGATCTTCAGTTGGGTGCGAAGATCAAACCTACAGCTAGGTGCATAGGGAGGGAAGAGATGGAGAGAAAGAGAGAAGATCTGCAGCTAAGTGCACATATAGAACTATATGTTTTCATCTAATAAATCAAGAAACACAATTATATGGACATAGCCCTAGGGAGAAGGTGAACCATGTATATCTTATTGTCTTTGTGGTTGATGTTGTATTATTTGTTATCTGTTATACTATTACTGCATTGTTGTGTTAGATCAGAGATATAACTTCATGAAGAAAGTATAAAGGTGGTAAAGAATATCTAGATCGTTGCATTGTGTTTTTGAATCACTTTTCATTTCCTCTGTATGTAGACACATGTTTCCTACAACCCCCTATTGCTACTTCGAGTGAGACTGCATCTACTTCGTAGGTGTTTCTGAAAGGGACAGTAGTTAGGGGTTGTTGGTGTGCTATTAGAGTTGAGCCCTGGGTCTGCCCCTGTGCCAACACAAGTCTTACATCAAAATAGCTCAAAACGTTTTGAAAGAGAAGAGAATTCAAGTATCTTCAATGTGGCATGTTAAGAGGAGATCCATGCGTGTAGAAATAGACACAAAGTTCCTCGTATGATGTTACTAGTGCTTTTAGATACATGAATTGCCTTGATATTTATGAAACTACCTTTTGAAATGTGACAATGCATGAGAAACTATATAATCATCTCTAGGATTCCATGGCCAAAGTGTGACAAATACATACGAGGGGATTCATTCTTAGGCATAATACAAGTGTGCTCCCATAAATGTGACAACCTTTAAAACATGAGAAACACTTTTACATAGAGTGAACAAAGTCTAGAGGTACACTAAATCATGTGTCCTAATAGATCCATCCCAATACCCTCACATAAATACCTAGTCCATAAACTAAAAACATGGTGCCAACTTAATTCCACCAAGGGGTAGTCAACTAAGCTATAATAACAAGGACTATATTGGAATGGGGACTAATAGGATGGGCCATGACTAACCATTAGGGTTCTAGAGATATTATCTAGACAATATAATTATTTTACATAGATATTCTAAGCATGCTCCAATACAATACATGATTACAAAGATGGTCACACTTTTGGTCGATACATGATACAATAATACAAAGCATCACAATGACATAATTGATCATGGGAATCTATCTTGAATATCTTCAATATAGGCACAAAATATTCTCATATGATGGGTCACATCTGGAGAAAAAATATAAGGTGGATTGAAGTGGATCTAAGGTGTAACAACTAGCCCAAACTCAGGGACAACTCATCTCGAGAGTGCATGAGAACTCTAGAATATACAAAAGACTAACCTAAAACATTATCACTAAATGGATGTCAAGTGTGTGGGAGGGGTGAAGAAACAAGTGTCTTTCCCCTTTCCTAAGATAGAAATAAATTATAAGTAATTGAAAAGGGATAAAGGATAGGTTAGTAGCACCACATGTCAAATAAAATATATGTAATATGTGAGCATCATCATGTTATCACATGATTTGTACTTGTATGAAGCCCCGACACAAGTCCCCAAATATGTGTAACTATAGGAAATCCTACCATTGTCACCTTAGCAAGAAATCCCATCGTTTTAGTGATGGAGGAGGTCCACCACAAGGGAGGCTTCCCCAATGACCTCAAAGGATCAAATTAGTAAGTTTATTACCCAAGCCTACCACCCCCTCTCTAGATCTCCTAAGCTAAGGTCTAGGTCAAGGAAAACTAAGAGGTATAGAGGTGTTTGAGTACCTGCCCGGAACAAAAATACTTATAGAATATATATAATGATTTCCAAGTAAAAGCATGCAAATAATACCTCTTTAAGACAATAGACAATAAAAATAACTATGGTTTTTATGAAATTGCAGCAATTAACAATAGTACAACAAAAATAGATAAATTATAACAACGACCAAAATTACACTTAATAATTGCAACAATTCACTATGAAAATTTAGAATTAACTCAATAGAACAATATCCAATTCCTAGATGCAATTTTTGGGTATGTTCGGCCACTATTAGATCAATGTATGAAGAAAATTAGAGTATGTTAAGATGGTTGTAAAAATAAAATTTCAACAACAACAAGCTTATTAGTCAATTATCTTAAGTTAGAGTTAGTAAAGTTAGTAGGAAGTTTGAGAGAATTGAAATGAAGAGTTTGTTGATCACTTTCACCATAAGAGAGCTTAAAGATTAGTTCCTTTGATGGCTAGGTAATATTTAAAACAAAAATGCAATATGTTTGGAGATGGAGCTAGTAAAGGCTAAGAGGTAGGGCTTAAACTATAAGGTTCTAGCACATTAGGGCCTTAAAGTTTAAACTTTGAGGATAATTATTTCTATAGTGAAAGCACTTTTTTGATCTAGCAACCTTTTCTCCCTTCTTAGGTACTTCAACTAGGTCACAATCAAGAGTCTAGCGCCAAAATATTAAAGTTTGAGAACTTTAGGGATTTAGGAATCTAACCATAGCTAGGAATTATTCACAAATTTTGGATAAGATAACTTTGTGAGAGGAGGAAGAACTTATGCTCCTCTCTTAAGGTTTTACTAATCAAGACGTCCAACATGAACAAGTCGATTATACCATAAAATATTAATAGCATGAAACAATATTGCAGAAATTTACTTAATTCACCAAGATGCCAAGAGAGAAAACCCTAAATGCAGCAACACCATCCAAAAATCAGAAAAGAAGACCCATCACTTGAACATCCAAGCATAGTGCACTAATGTAGAAAAGAGAGATAGCCCAAGAGGGCAGAAATTTCAGACTTAGCCTCTCACAATGGTGAGAAAAATGTGATGATAAAATGAAATGTCAAGGTGATTTATTTATATGGAGCTACCTTGACCTATTTTTCCACATAAAATTGTCAACAAAAAAATATAAGAGGGTCAACCCCTTTAATTTTCCATTACAATTTGAAAAAATGAAAATTACATAAAATAAAACCCTAGAAAGGGTGATGTCATGCCATAGAAGGGTGACGTAAGGATAGAAGTGATATGTCAAGCCTCCAAGATGAGATCTTTGGTCCTCCAAAGTCCATATGTCATGCTCTTGCGTGAAAAGATCTCATGCCATGTGCTTCCTCATGTCTAACCACCATGTGATCCATCAAAACCCAACTCAAACATGACATCAAGGGATTGAAATGAAATGTTCTAGGCCTCCAAAGGCCAATTTCCTCCATCTTCTAGGTGCAAAGTTCATCATCCATGGTCTTCGACATGTGGGGTCTAGCATCCATCCTGTGGGAAAGGTATTTCAAAGAAAAAAAATATTCCCTCCAAGGGTCCACAAGTCACAAGTGTCATTCCAAGTAAGTCACATTTAATACAATAACCATCCAAACATGTGAATCAAATCACCCCTTTTCAAATTAAACAAATGCTCAAAGACATTATAAGTTTTTCCAAATTTAGGTATGGGATGGGTGTCATGGTGCCCTATTGGGTAAGCCAATCCACAAGTCAAGGAATGTCTCCCAAGAAGACCCTATATAGATCCTGTGATGAGAATGAGGTGGATTGGTGGAAGAATTTTAGGGATGGGGTTCTTGGCATATCAAGGATTCATATTGTCTCAATTATAGGTGCCTTTGTGGAGGGTGTGTTGCATCCTTCGTTTGCAATGAAAAACTTTTCCAATCCCTTACCTTTAATTTATTATGGTCCAAACATTGAGTGATATGTGCAATGGAAAGTAAAGAGAATCACAATGCCACTTGAATTTAGGAACACATTGAGTTCCATATGCAATGGAAATAAAGGAAATCACAAATGCATTCCCACAACAAGCGAGACATTTATTAATTATGTGTTTTAAAAGTTCCTTTATTTTTTTGGATAAGAATTTCATTTCTCTTAGGACCTTAGGGAAATAATTTGGAAGGATAATTCATGGGTTTTAACTTTTTCCAGATACAACACCTCTGGGTCTTGAGCCCATTCTTCCCATGAAATGAGGTATAAGCCTGTATTGGGGTCAATGAGCCTCAAAACCCAAAATATGAGGAAATAGAGGGGACAAAGTGTGGAAAGTGAAAATTTTGAGTGGGAATGGTATGTTGACCATTCAAGGAGACTCCCCATTAGAAACCCTTTTCATGAGGGTGACCCACTTACTAGGAAACCATGTCAACCACCAAGGTGAAATAAGGAAAAAGTTATAATTTCCAAGAAGACGTTTTATAATCAAGAAAGGATTCTTTGCAACATGTTCAAATGCTTCAAATATTAAAGTGACACTTACCATGAGACTGGACTTGTTATGTCATGAAGAAAGACCTTCTTTCTTCTGGGGGCCAGTTCAGTGTAGTTGATGCTCCTATGCTGAAATGATGATGATGGTGAACTATGGTGATATAGAGGGGATCTACAGGTTATGTTATGCATAGGTCTCTCGACACTCCATGTATTCTACTTGTGGGCCTTGAGACATCACCTCCTTAGCTACCCCTAGGCCTAGGGGGTAACATATGGCTTCTACATGGGGACATGTGTTGTCTGTAGAGAGCATGAGAACCTCAATATCTCTCGGTATGACCTGTTCCTACAAAACTCAAGAAAATTGTTTAAATATAAGGGGTTGTGTAACTCACCCCTTGTTCATATGGAAAATAATAACTACCAAAATATAAAGAAAAACTAAGAAAGAAAATTTTTCTGATAATTTATTCTAACATATCAACATGAGTATGAAAATCATACAAATGCAACATACAAAGATGCAAGGATGAAAGAAAGACAATACATAAATCATAAATTTGTATGTAAATCCAAGGAAAATTCAAATTGTACTAGCATGACATGTGATATGAAACATATATATAAATGATGTGCATAATGCAAATTCCTAAACTACCTACTCTAATCTATGTTAGTTCAAATGCTATGTATAATCATATAGCCAACAAAACCATCCTAGCATCGTATGAGAACATCTACCCATGAGATCCATTGTAACCAAAACTAAAGATAAATCAAGCACAAAAAGAACATGAGTTAGAGAAACCATTATATCATACATAATCATAAAATCTAACCAATGGAGGTGGGAGGGAGGGACAAGGTTATGCCAAGTCACTTTTCCACATGAATTCTCAATCCACCTCTGAATAGGATTGTGATAAGATGAATAATTTTGAGGCTTCCTCAAAGAATATGAAGTTTGACTACCCTGGGTCTCATCACTCCCCAAAACATAAGAAGGGATGGACACGAATATAGAATATGACTAATAATTACTCTAGGGGAGGCTAAAAGAGAGAGATGTCAAAATTCTTCTTAAAGCATCCAAACTACCCTTGAATTCTAAGAAATATTTTTTCCTCGGAGACAACTTGGGAAAAGGAATAGGTTTCCTAGTTGCATCCTCAATGACATAGTGAGGAAAATAAAGATGCGGGAAAGTCTCATCACAAAAGTCTTTCTCTGGGCAAAGCATGGCCTCATATTCATCAAGGTCAGAGCATATAGGAAGTTGAAAATCCTATTTGTAGGATAAACCCAAGTTCTCAAAAGAATGTGCATCAAACCCCTCAATATATGATCACAAATAATTATGAGAATACTGCATTAAGTCATCCTTGGGTGGTTGGAACAAATATGTAATCATTTCTTGTTCTTGTTGCCAAACATCAGAATCAATAACAATCACATATGGTTGTTGTAAAGTCCATAATTGAAACTGACCCTCAATATCATAAATGGGATCTCCATCATGACCAATAACATCCCATTTATGTCTCCCAAGATGTACAAAGTCATCAATATGATCAATCATATCATCACCTTTATCATAAAATGAAGGGTCTAATGCATCCAAGGGTTCTTCTAACACTTCTTCATTTTCTGAATCATGAAATAAAGCGTCATCAAGAATTTGGAAAGGGAAATAACTCACCACATTCTCTTCTTATTCTGCAAGAGGAATGGAATCTTGGATGACTTCATCAAATGGAGGAGAAAACACCAACACTTTGTCTTCATGAGGAGGATATTTTCAAATATCTTCCTTGGGTTCTTGGTTTTGAGCATGGTGCACCTTCCCGAGATCTTCTACAATATTAGTGGTGAGCCCTGTGACCTCAAGGACTACTATGAGATCTCGAAGAAAATCTTCATATGTGTTGGAACACATTTAAGATTATAAGCCTGAAGATTTACCCTATCCTTTTACTTTATCTCAGAAGTCGGTTTCCAAATGATAAATCAATTTTATTTTTTTTTAGCCTTAAGGCGCACACGAGGTCCACCATCGATTAAGTTCCCCCATTGATCAAAGGATTCCTTTTTCCCCAAGTTTTTGGAGCTGCCTGATTATTAAAAGGTAAATCCAATAGAAACTGATTCAGAGTTTCTTACTTTGGAGTTTCGTACTTTGGATTTTCACGCTTTGGGCGTTTTGCCACGTCGCAACTTCAAAGCCCCAATACCCGAAGAGTGTTCGAAAAAATGCCAGTTATCGTAAATGTATACCTTAGTAAGCTTTGACACATCACTATGGGTAGTGGCCTGTCGAAAATTTAATAAAGTTGATTTGCCAATGTATGAAACAGTAAATTCCTAAAAGATAAATCCCAATTAAAATTTAATAAATAACTTCGCACGTTTGGAGTTCAGATATTCTCCATTCATCATGCTCTAAATTCACAAAGTCCAAACTTCCAAAATACCTTAAACACTAAGCAAGGTTAAATAAAGTTAAACATAATTATCCAATGATTAACCTCGTCGCGATTTTGAGTTTTAGGGATCCTATCTCGAGCTATAATCAAATATCCCGAAGTTGGAAAACCCAAAAAGGATTAAAGTTAAATACGATTAATTAATTAGTTAAATATGATTATCTCGCAATTAATTTTTTGCTAAATCATAGTTCAGGTAAATTCAAATCTTAGTCATCCAAGCTCTCGATCGTGAACCCCCAAATATTAATGGCATTAATAATGGATTAACAATAATAATTTCCATACACATTGCATATCACTGCATAGATATTTTCATTAAAGTAAATGAATGCATCGTCAATAACATATTCATAAATCAATACACTTAAGACAAATAAGGATATCGGATTTTGAATCCTATTTGCATTCCCTTATAACAACAAGTTTTAGCAAGCTAAGAAGTTTATGTTTTTCCCTGTAACAAGTAACACAGTTCTGAGCTCATAATAACCTGGCACCATGAAAAATGGATAAAGAAGTTGGTGAGAGCATGAAACTGAACACAAATGTTCTCTCAGATACTTCACCGAGAGCTATAGATACCATGAAAACTTGGACGCAGGTGTTTGATATTTTGAAATATGAGATGATAAACTGCCCAGAGGATCTAGGCAACAGCGTGACTGAAACCCATGCGACGAAGCTAAGGGATATATCTCAATCAAAGATACAAAAAATAGCTGCGTGGCCAAGGCTCATGTTGTACAACGACATGATAGGCTGGGCTCTAGAAAACATGGTCATTGCAATCGGGATCATCTGCAATTCATAGAAAGTGGTTGTTAGGTCTTTTCGACCAGAGCATATATGGGTAATGTATAAATTATCCCTAGTTTTCAAATAAAGTTACAATGCATCTTTCCTAATGGAGTTCAAAAAAGTAGAATGCACACAATATGGAAAAAACTACCCTGACTTGATCAAGGACTGGTGGGGACATCCTGAGAAATTTAGAGCAGAAACCCATGGCATATATGCCACAATAGCATTAGACACCCATATGATTTATGTGGCTATGATGTTGTGTAGAATTTTCAGGATGAAGGACTCTGCTCATTTATTGTTTCCATGGGTACCAATCATGCATGAAGTAGAAGAAGATTTTTCTTTCAACTAGGCCAATATGTTATCGGACAATTTGGCCAAGGAAATCACAGAGTATCAGTCATTGAAGGCTAAATGGAAACTTACATCTTTCTACATGTTGGCATACATTATGGATTCCATTTTTTTTATGATGTCGTTCCCTTTGATGAGCTGGAGCTGGACCCCAACCAATGTCGAGCCCATACATCACTATCACTCCAAGATCTGGGAGGATAAAGACCGAGATTTATTTTATGAAATCTGTCATTACATGGTGGTACTGATGCATATATCCCTCTATGGTTTCCCGCCTCAAAGGATTTCAGACAAGATCATGGCCAACCTAGGGAAAATAGTAGACTGGTATATTGAGGAACAATTTTCCTACATCAGGGTTTTTGGGTGTTCAGTTCCCCTGTAATATCCCCAAGGACAAGCCCCATTTGTATTTATAAATTGTAAACATGTTTTGTAGGCTGGTGAGCCGAGTTATAATAAGAAAGGAGGCTTATTTGGTGATTAGGCCGGAGAGCCTAGGTGTTAAAGGCCATAAGCCTGATTTTGTATATGTAGTTATGCAGATCATTAATATAGTATATAAACATTGTTGTGTGCCGACCGACCATGAAGAAAGAGTGATGGGGGAATACAATTCCATAGAATGGGTAAGGGAGAGGGGGCTGAAAGGTTGGAAGAGGGGATAAGATTGAGGGATTAAGTCCTTGAATAATAATTTATTATTATTCCAAAGTGGTGTGAAAGGTAAATTTTTATCCTAAGTTCCTGGAAAAGGAAACACATACTTGATGGAGTGCATGCAACTTCATGGGCGACATGTGTCATCCCAGGAACATGCAATTTAACCCAATAATTGAGTTGTGATGGGGGTTTGTCCTCCATTCTTTTGTTCGTTGTCTGAACCATGTGTGGTGGGCGTATGATCTCTGCATACCCTCACACAGCTCTGAAACATGCAACCATGATACCTCTGTGATCGACTGGTGTATTCCCATGGATTCCTTCTGGTCTCTGCATTTGGCCCCCACCATCAACCTCTACATTGAATCCTTGTCACACACCCTGAAAACCAGTGGAAAACATGTGGACTAAGCTGTGTCTCCTGTGTGTACTGTGAACCCAATTTATCCACACTAAAAATTCAAGTTCGTGCTTAAATGTTTGGGTTGTTGTCTTCTTTAAAACCTGAGCATATCGTAATTTTCTATGCCATGTGTGTTATAACTGTCAGTTCTTGTGTCCACACAGTCCCTTGGCTAAGTGTGATTGGATACCATCATCTGTTCCTTTCTGAGCTTTACTGTTTTCCTCCTTGTGCTGGAATGAAGCTAAAGAAACAAGTTGTCAGGCTTGTGTGCAACACTCCTTGCAGGTGAGGGAGGTGGTTGTGGTTGAAGAGGCAGGTTGTATGGCTTGTGAGTGACTCTCTCCGGGTGAGAGAGTGCACAGAGGAAATGAGAACTCCTGGAAGGGGTCCTATAGCTGCCACAGATCTCAGATAATTATGGTCCGACCTATTGTTGAAGCCCAAGGCAAGGGAGGTTTATCATCCGAAGGACTGTCCAGTGTGACAATGAAGGTGTATACTCTTGGGGTGGGATAAGCATGTGGGGAATGAGAGTCTATGAGAAGTGGGAATAAGTGGCTCTTGGGAGAGAATCCATCCTCATAAAATCTGTTTTTTCCTGTTGACCTTGCCTAGCCTAGGATTCCCTTACCCGATAGAGCTTAGTCCCATCTTGGGGGTGACCTACTGTTGAGAGTGATGAGTAGTGCAGTCTATGGCTGGGAGGTTCATGGAAGGTCTGCACACAGTTAGTGGTGTTATTCTAGTTGAAAGATAAGTATAATTTATCTCCTTAATTTTATGTTATTCATAATGCTGGAATGTTATCATGTATTTTGTTGCATGTATGAATTGATGTTAATTCTTTTTAAATCTGAATGGTAACAATAACTCTATGTTAAAATGTGTTAATTTGATTTAATGCATATTATATTTATATGTGAATATTCCACAGTAGTGGAATTTCTCGGTCTCTATGGAGGGTCGGGGATGTTACATTTTGGTATCGCAGCTAAGTTAGAGCTGAGTAGTGGCTTTGCCCAGGCCTGTTGATGGATGGGGATGTTACAAATTGGTATCATAGATTTAAAGGCTAAGTTAAGGTTGTGTTGGTAATGTTGTCCAACTTGTTGGTGGATGGGGACATTACAAATTGGTATCAGAGTCAAGGTTTTCAACACTGAGCCTAGATGGGCCATGTTAGTGGAAAATGAAGCAAAAATTTCAGAAAGAATTGTTTTCGAAGTAGACAAAATTCTAGTTTAGACCCATGGTTTCAAACACTAAGCCTAAATGGGATGGATAAGTGGTCATTAGAACCAAGGTTTCAAGAGGAAATTGTGTCTGGAGGACCAATTTCGAACCTCAGAACGTTCCTGAGTGCCAAGAGGTTACCTTGGCCGTGTTACGAAGACCAGGAGGAGTAACGATGTCGTAAAACCACGACAGAAGCGGTGTTGGGACGCAGAGTAATGTGGACCTTAGGATCTATTCAGGAGAAGGAGAATCCTTCACGACTGTCATATATGGTAATGTTATGAGGTAGTTATCTGTGAATTCCTTTGGAAATCTGTAGAGTAACAGAGTCTATTTTGCATTGTAGGATATGTTTGGAAGGAAGGGAAATCCCTTACGAACGTCAGATCTGGGGAAGATGAAGAAGGCTTAACCTGTAAGCCCTTCGGACTTCGCGACTTTAGTGAAGTTGATACAAAATAAGAGAGAAGTCCGAATCTCCAAATCCTGAAGAGCCGAAGTGGTGAGTCATGATGAGGCCACCTGGAGGTGACGTGGACACATGGGATGTGTGCCACGTGTCAATGGGTTCTGAACTCTTGGAAGTTTGAAATTCCATATGGAAAGTGACATGTGACACCCATCTGATTGGTCCATGAGTCAGCCGCTAATATTCCACCATGTAGCATCCTGTATGAGTAGGGTTAGTGGTGCCCAAGGTTATGTAATGTAGTTAAAGGTTGGGGGACCCATAGTGGTGTTGATCATGATACATCAATATTAATGGCCAAAAGACATTGCGGGAACCCAAGCTGCACGAAATTTAATTATCCAAGGAAGTCCTGTAATCCAAACTGCAGTTTCACCTAAGGGTTACGTGTCAGCGTTAGGAGAATTGAGGGATGAAAGGTGAGTTACTCCAAACTACCATTGCATGCCCCTGCAATTGGAAAACGTTAAGTGATGTGATGTAATGATGTCACCAAAGGTGATTGGGAATTTTCAGAGATTCACAATTTGGATGCGCGGATGTAAAATTCTCCGAAGTCATGAAGCTTCAAATTTTTGGAACTCAGACACCTGAGGTTACATAGTAAGTGTCATTCATTAGATGCTGAGTAGACGTGGAAAGTTGATCTACCCTACTTCATGAGTTCAGTAATATGGAACTCCGAGAGATTGTTGTGTGGTGCTTTGAAATCTCATGAAGTTGAAGGCTGAAGACTGGAGTAAGCACCTAGTGATCTAATGCTTGGTCATGGCCTGTGATCACATGGATTGGGGATTGAGAGAAAGTAGCTAGTGCCCAAAAATTATTATAGAGCAGAGAAGAGCTAGGAAAGAAAATGAAATCTGAACGTTTTCATAAATCAGATTGGTCTGAATGCGTAAACTGGTGAAGTATTGAATAAGTTAAAATTGTTTCTCTTCTTTGAGTTTTCGAGTGCAAGCAGTGCACATTGTCTGCAAGGAGTGCATTGACAGAGGTAAGTTAACCTCAAAGAAGCTCTGGAGAGATACCATTGAACCTTCATCAGCAGCGGTGCAAGGAGTGCACAGGAAGAACTATGTGTTGAGTTCAGAGAGAGAAAGAGTCACTAAGAACTCTGTAGGGATCTGCCAGGTGGGAATCAAGCGAGTGCAAGTGTGCACAGAGAGAAATATTTATCGAGTTTAGGGAGAAGAGTATCATAGGAAGATACTCACAGAGCTACTAAACACTCTGTAGAAAAATCTTAGCAAGGTGTGCTTTGAGCATAAAGTTGTCAGAAGGGCACGAAGTTTTCCTTTGAAAGGAAACATAAGGGATGAGACCCTTAGGATACTAAGTAAATGGAAAAGATCAGAAGATATGACACAAGGAGTGCATGGGAGATGGACTCATTCTAATTCCTAAAGCTCAGAAGAGATAACGCTTACGAGAGCGAAGATGAGATCCAAGAGGCGGACTCGCAGGAGAAAGGTCAAAGGCTGAAGCCTTTGAACACTGACAAATATTCCAAGGTAGAAGAATTCAAAAGATTAGGAGGATGAGTGACAACAACCTTCATATCAGTTGTGGGAAGGATATTGAATTGTTAGATCAGTGTCCAGTAGAACAAAGGAAGCGTAGAGGAGAGGAACGAATCCCATCCATTAGGTATAAGCACGAAGGACCATCAATCGTTGGATCCAAAGGTAAGTGCACGATACTTAACCCTAGTGTGCATAGGATAAGTGGACTTGTCAAAGTCCCAAAGTCCCGAAGTGATTTGGGACCGTCCATCGTCAAGGAGGAAAGGTGGCGTAATAAGATCCACAACTTCGAAAGTTTGTGGGCAAGGAGGAGTAGAAACAGTCGAATGAAATCTTGGTCGTTGACCTGAAAGTGG